>JAOVVB010275091.1:0-17788 GCA_028570985.1 Heterobranchus longifilis | reverse complement strand
GCAGAATATTTACTTACTTTAAAGTGTATCTGGAGGAGGACTTTAAGTACAGTACTTCAGTAAATGTAGTTTGTTACTTTCCAGCACTGCCTATTATCGTATACACTGTGTATGAACAAATACTACAATGGCTTTAAATGAATGTCAAACTGAATGTGTTGAATGTCTTGTTTTGACAGACTCTCCACACCTGATGGAGGCTCAGGTGTCTCTCATAGATACTGCAGACTGCAACAGCTCCGTCGCGTACAACGGCAGGATATCACAGGACATGTTATGTGCCAGAGAGACGGAGGCAGCAGCCGACATGTGCCATGTAAGACAAACCACACTGTCTTTTCTCTTAGAGGTGTGAAAATGACATTTGTAATCCTTGTGCATCCCTTTAAAAAAAACTCTTAAAAGATTTATATTAATTGCATATATATATATTAATATTGATTTCCACTTTCACAAAGTTACATTTTTAACCAACTTCAGTCCTGATCATCACTACTAAATATGAATTAATTTTCAGAATTTTAACCCTTTAAATGCCAGTTTGTTATGTAATGAATGCTAGGGGGATTTTTTTTCAATTTTTCATAATCTACAAAATCAACAACATTGATTTTGATGCATTGCATCAAACACTGTAGTGCTCCATAATACAGCAATAATAACCTGAGTGGAAACCAGTAAAATATCATGCATTTGCCCCATAGGGCAAACATGAAAAAATGGCTCAATTTGGTAGAAAATAGTAAAAACTACAATTTTGAAACCAGGGCTCCAGATTGAAAGCCTGATATAATAGAATGCATGATTTATGCTGTATTGGTAAAAAAATAAATAAATAAATAATAATAATAATAATAATAATAATAATGGTAATAAATAAATGTGGTTTTAATGGGTTTCAATGGGGACATTTTTTTGTCCTTAAGGGTCTGAGTGTCTGTATTTTGGCTACACAGTTTGTTAGACTTATTATTGGAACTGAGGTTGCACTTCCAAAATTCAAGAAAAAAACACCCTTCACACCCTAAAATGTATGCCATTTGCAATAACACAGGCAAAATTATCTAAAAAATAAAAAGGGTTAAATGCTGAAACCAACACGAATACACGCAGACATACACTCCCACACTAAACCATGTCATGTCACAAAGTGCAGTTTGTTTTATTTATAGATGGTTGCAGTGTGACTGCCCCCAGGGTTAGTATGTTTAGGCGTTAGCTGAATAAATACATTCTTTGAATACAGACACAAGTGATCCTGTGGATTATCCAACAATGTACTCAAAGAAATGAGTGTTCACACAAGCAGCAACAAACACTCTTTATAAATGAAATATTTTGTGGTACAATTCAATGTTTCTTGCACAAATTGAGCAGTTCCTCTTCTTTTAAAGAATCAAAGCAAAGCATTTTCATGCTCTGATGTAACTTGCTTTGAGGCATAGTCAAACAAGACCTGCATTATGTTCTGTACATGGTAACAGCTAGATAAACAGTTCCACTTTTGTGGCTTGTAACAAACCGCTCATACAGTCGAGTCAACAATGAATGTAAAGTTAGAGCACGGAGGTGGCAGCTGACCGTGATATCATGTTTTATTTATGGACCTTAGAAATACCTTCAAATGCCTTAAACGCTTCTTAAACTGTGTTTGAATTTTGCCAAAAGACACATTGAAATCATTGTAAAGACCTTGAATGTGGGAATGTTGATCAGTATCTTCCAGAGTAGTCCATAAAAATATTACTTTCTCAGACTGACAGCGGCGGCCCTCTGGTGTCCCTGAAGGATGGAGTATGGTGGCTCATAGGGGACAGTATTTTGGGGGAACACTGCACTGCACAGAACAAACCAGGTGTTTATGGAAACGTCACCTATTTTCTGGACTGGATCTACCATCAGATGAAGGTAAAAACTAAATAAAGATTGGACTTGTAAAGGAATTAATGCCGAGGTTTTCCATGTACTATATGTACAGATAATGTGTAGCATTTGAGTTAATCTGCTTGGAGGACCAGATGCAATAAGAAGGTTTTATCTGTCTGCTGCTCCAGGTAATACTGCTTGTATTGTGGGATGTACAGTGATAATACAGTCATAATACAAGCTTTATATACGATACAGTACGAGTTTTTGTAGTGTGGTGTGTGATTAATTGTAATTGTCGCTGTAAAAACACAATCATCACATGAAAGAAAAAACATTATTTTTTGTGTTTACAGAAGCATCAAGATGACTGATGACGGTAATGACCAAAGATGAACCATCTGAGATGTTTGTGTTTACAATTTCTTTTTTCTTTTTTTTTTATCAATTCCTCAACAATATCAGTAACATAACTTATTCTGTCTTCATAATTTTAAACCAGACTTTTGCTCAAATTCATGTAAGAAGATCCAATGAACAATATTTTTTTATTATCTCTTTATAACATTTTTTTTATGTTTGTTTTATTTTTGTATGTTTGTGTGCAATACATATTCTGTCTTTATTTTAGTCTATGTGAATATGATTGAAATGTTTAATATAATTAATAGTGATATTTGAGCCAGTAAATGAAGATACCATGTGTCAACACAAGATGTCACTCAAACCACATCAAGCTTGTTTCACACGTTCCTGCTGTCAGCAACATTTCAGCCTCCAAACTTTGAAAAAAAAAAGATTGCATTGCATTATATAAGAATAGTGACATTTTTAACTGTCAGAAAAACATATTAGCCAATTTCAGGCACTGAAATAATAATCCTAATGGGTGGGCTGGTTTATATTGGTCTTTAGACCTAACAGGGTGGAACAGAGTGATCTAGATTTAGCGACTCAACCTTCTACACATAAACAACTTTTATAACTATTTCAAATCTGTTATTACATTTTTTTTGGGATCGGACCAACTTTCTTCATACTTTAGCCAAACTGGCTGGAACTTTAAGAGTGTGACAAACAGATGAAACATGAGAAAAAAGACAAATGAAAGTTTATGTCCACCCTATTTTCCTTTGAGTTCCTGCCCCCAAAAAATGATATAATTTCCTGAAAATGGTCTCAATGGAATTGTAGTTGTTGTTTTTTTCTGGAAGGTGAGAAACCACAAACTAATGGGGTGGAAAATGACTACAGGGCCACACAGTAAATTATGAAAATGGGCTGGGGACTTGGCAAATATGAGCACATGACCATAAAAAGGTCAGTAAAATAAAAAGTAAAGAGTGTTTTGCCTAGTCCCGCCCTAGTGTGCTATGATTGGCTAGTATAGCCGCACGTTGCGGATGGATTTGGTTAAGGTTAGATAAGAGTAAAGACATCATAGTTAGGGTTAGTACTAGCCAATCACAGCACAGTAGGGTGGAACACATTTTAAAGAAAATATGAGGAAGTACTTAATGGGGACAGAAATGTTGCTGCATATGACCCCACTGACTCTCAAAGGATACTTTTGTCCCTAAGCTTTCACAAAAACACTTTATTCATTTAAAATGCATTACATTACATCTTTGATTTGGTCACAAGATCATTTATTTACAGCACAAGTACAATCTTGGCACAGGAAAAAAAACCACTTATATAAATAAGTGAACATTCAAAGATTCAAGTGTACCTTCAATTAGACAACTTTAAATTTTGGCGGACAGTGACACGTTTGTGCAGCTTGCGTCAGTGATACTATTAATTGTGTGGTACAGTCTCGTGTTTCATGTCATTGACTTGTACGTATGTCACGAGTGTGAAGAGACTGTAAAAAGACATTTGATAACTTTGTATTGCTAACAGGTCGGTCAGCTTTGCTAGAAAGCTAACTGTAGTCCACAGACAAGGAGCATGTGTGTTTCCATGTGTCAGTTTAAAGAAAATCCTTTGGCTTCTAATTTCGTGTTGTATAATGTGCATCATAAATATCTACCACTGAATATCTTGTGTCTTAAAAGCAAAGATTTGGAATAATAATACAATCATATTCAAAGACATTTTAAATCTAAACTTAGACATATTAGTAAAATCACATTAATACAACAAATTGCATAACAGATCGAGAAATGTTGATCTTTAGCTTTATATTACACTTTTGATTGACTTAAGAAACAAAGTGCAATTCAGCAGAGTAAGTCTCAAACTGCCGATACTGTATATCAGTTTGTATTAGCAGTAAAGGCACTACAGGCACTGTAAACATGTGTGTAACCTCTAGTAATGTTCTTCCTATTAACAGTGATTGTTTCAGCAGCTTTTCCCATTAACGTCAACATACACAGGCAATTAATTTCACTCCACAGACGACTGGAGGTTAGTTTCAAAAAGACACGAGAAACGTTCCTTCACCAATCACACTGTAAAGGCACATTTTAGGAGGTTGTATGCATTTAGGAATTAATAATACACAGTTTGCCTGGAAATAAAAGCAGTAACTTTGAAATTGTTCAAGAATGCACCAGTGGTTGTTCCTCCTCACCCGCTGCCCTGTGATTGTCCATAAGAAATCCCACCCTATTATCATGCTGTTCTACATCATTGCTGGTGTGATGTTTAGTGTGCATCAGGAGTGTATTTTGTGCTAAAGTGTTTCATACTTTTGGTTCACCCTTCTGTTTGTTTTAGTGATGTCTGACATTTCCCAGAATACTTTTTGACAGAAAAAAGAGAAAAAGCCTGAACATGATTTGAGCGCTCTCTCAGTACTGATAGCATACGAGTCTTTCCAGTTGAGAAAAAGGAAGTCACACCCATTACTAAAAATCAGTGGAGAAATTGCATCTGTTCTTCTATGCTGGATGTCTTCCTCTGGTGCGACCAATTATCAGTGAGAAGAAGAAAGAGCCACCACCAAACAAGAAATTGGAATACGTCACCAACAGCTTGTGAAGAAGTGTTTTTGGGGTGGATTCCGCCGTCAGGAGGTGGTTGATCTGTCTGTGTCTGCCTCCGTTGGCCAAGCGGATGAGTGCAGTCTAGAGTCGGTCAGACATTCGGAGGTGGGTGTCACTGTTCGGTGCGGGCCGAGCCTCACCCCTTTCTCCACCGCTGTGGATGGGCTCTGCTCGCTGTCCCCCTGCCCGTTCACCCTCTCCGCCCGTCCGATTCCTCTCAGTCACTTGATCCGGTGGCGGACCAGAGAGGACTCGTCGGTTATCTCCCCGGAGCGGTTTCTGCGTCGGCAGGGCAGGACCAGCAGGAGCAACAGCATGATGAGGACCAAGGCGCAGACCGCTATCAGGGTGGAGGCGATGACCCACAGAAGAGGCTCCTTCATCCCCCCGCCAGAGCAGTTGGACGCCACGTCTGCTGCTGAGAAGGGCCCCGCGATCTCTGAAAGGGCCGCTCCACCGCTCACTGCAGAGAGATGATAATAATAATAATAATGTTTGACATGCAAAAGCACAAAATACACCAAAAACTAAGTAAAAGCAAATCTAAAATGGGTCTTGGTCTTGAGATACAACACGGATAGTTGCAGACCTTAATTCTGAGTCACATCTGAAGTAAAAAGTTACATCTAAAAGTGCTGGAAAACAAAATGAACCTCATGAGTTTTTAAAAAAGTAGATAAATATATTTATAATAAACTACTAAAATATAAAACATTTGATGGGATAACATACATTAGACAAGTTATACACAGGATAACATGTATACATCAGACAGGTAGTGAGGTTGGGTGTGAGTAAACTGAGTATAAATATGTGCAAATTAATATATGCAAGGTTATACAAGTAGCAGAAAGAGTGGAGTATAGATGAGACAGAAACTGGAGGTGAGAGTTCTGATAGTTATCTGTTAGACAGAGGGGAGTTGTTGTAAAGACGAGATAGATAAGACATACTTTGATGTCCCCCTGTAGGGAAATTTGTTGTGGACTCTTTGTCCTGCAGTTCCACAAAAGTTAAGAAACATACAATACAACACCATGACACAACAGCACAGCCACATGTGACAATTTACATGAAGCTCAACAACATAGCAGCACATAGCCTCATGCAACATACTCATACACACTCTGACAGCGGCGACCTATTGCACAACATCCTACATTACCTGTTAGCGTTTAAAATTTTGATGGACATGGGCAGGAAAGAATGTTTATAGCGGTTTAGCCTGCTCTGAGGGACCCTGAGCCTTCTGCCAGAGGTAACAGCTGGAATTCTGGGTGGGACCTGACAATATTTTCTGCGCCTGTCTGATAATGGACCGCTCATAGATGGTTGTAAAGAGTTATGGCTTTTGGCAGGATCATTTTTTCTGTATCTGTCCGTGTGTTGGAGAAAGAGCTCTGCTGTCTGTCCAGGTGGTGGTGGAGAGGGTGGTCAGGATTTGTTTGTTTGTAGATGAGATTAAGTTAAGTGCGGGCAACTCATCAAAAGTTGATGAGAATAGTTCTGGCAGCCCTACTGTCACAAGCCTGCATCCTTAACCTTCAGCCTACATCTGCTCCAAGTCTGTTTGCTTAAATCGGAACAAAAGTGATCTTTGTACTTTAAGATGAAAGCTTGAAGCCTTGCCCAAGCTCATATTTACACAGAACTACAGGAAACTGTGTAAGGTATTGTTAAATAACACACTGCACTTTACAAGTTTGCTTTTAAGTTATCAGTTAAACCAAGGCACTTCTGGACTGTGATTTTTCTTTCTTTGTTAAAAGTTAAATGTCCTGAAACAATATCATCAACATTTGCTTGCTATAGATTAATGTCATTGGCTGATATTTTGCTGAAACCATACAAAAGAGATTCATAAAAGCTTGAATATGTGCTATTTGGCAGTGATTTTGAGTAAATATGATATTAAGTGTTCTGGTGATTTTAGTGCATATGTTGATGACTGAGCATGAATAGAGACTGAAGAGTGCAAACTTCAGTATTTTCTGCTGTGAATTATTGAGTTCAGCACAACATACTAAAAATAGCAACACATTTTAAACCACATACAAAATGTCATCATAAGGCTGATAAAATATTAATCTGGGTATAACAATCTGTAGAATGTCATGCACAAATACTGTCTTGTTTACAGATTACCATCCTAACCAATGTTTTCAGATGCACAGTAAACCCATTTGTTAACAATGTTTAGCCCATAGAAATTAAATTACATTTTTATGGTTTAGACCATGGCCTATATTAAAAAAAGCGTGGCTGTAGCCACCGTGACATCACCCATTGTTTGGGAGTACCATTTTGAAGCCTGAAGTTTGGCATCTTGGTCGTGAACATCTTGTTTTTTTGGAGCCAGAAGTGACCATATTTGTACGAGAGGGTGGAGCCAAGTTCTCAGCTAACACTAGCTAGCTTGGTTAGGAAGGTGTATCCATAATTCACATTGTGATATTAATTGGGATGCTAATTTTGGCTTAAAACAAAATGTACTTGCTGGAAAAAATGAACAGCTGACTCCTAAGAGTGTCTTTTAGTACAACGCTGAACAAGACATTTGTCTGTGACCAAATGTTACAATTAACTTTCATGAAGTGAAAACACAAAAGTGTCACAGTTCTAAGACGAAAGCACAGACAACTCCCAAAAACAAGTTCTATTTAAATGTTCACAGTGCCATGGTTAGCATTGCTAAGCCTCTGTCCTAACTGACAGGTCGCCATGGTAGTGACTTGTCAATCACAAGGGAGCCACGCTCAAAAGCATCACCTGCTTTATTGTCTATTTTACTCTAAATGGGACCAGAATTTACAAAATGGACATCGTGCTGTATTGAAGAAAACTTGAAACTAGAGATTGAGACCATAAACTCATGAAATGTTTGCTGAAGTAATAAATCAAGTGAGAAGTAGGGTCATTTTCTCGTAGACTTCTATACAATCAGACTTCTTTTTGGAGCCAGTGGAGTCGCCCCCTGCTGGCCATTAGAAAGAATGCAGGTTTAAGGCACTTCCTCTTTGGCTTCAGTTTTCAGACCCTGTAGCTACATCCACATACATACACATCCACATATGTATATATGGTATATATACTATATATACTATTACTTTTATCGTATTCTGAAAACACAGACAAGACGTTGTCTTGTAGAGGATGTGTTAGGTAAAAAAACCTGTGTTTTCAATGTGCATGTGTGTATGCATCTGGATGTGTAGCCATGTGTGATGTTTGTTCATAGCGGGTGATGTTTCTGTGTGTAAGTAACCTCGGGGAGCTCAGCTGTGGGACAGCAGGAGGGTCCACAAACCAGTGGCTAGTCACGTGACCTTTGACCCTAAACAGCCATGTGTTTTATGCTGTGACAAGACAATGTTTGAGAAAAAGAAAGAGTCGAGATGAAAATATTTTCAACTCGTGAATTATGGTATGTTGCCAGTCCAATGTAAGAGTTTAGCCAGTTCTTTAAAGGGTTGATTCACCAAAATTACAAACAGTTTACAGCGTGCTCTGTGAATTATCCAGAGTAAGAGGAACATAGTTCCTAGAAAGACATGTTTCATTTTTTTTATGTGTTATATGTTGTTTTTCAATACAGTAACCACCACAAAAAAAAATTCTCCATTGTTTTGGGGGTGGAGGAATACATTTTCATTTTAAAAGCATAACTTTTGCTGAAAACTCCGGGGTTGTGATTTTGGAATCCACCAGCCACAGCAGCAGGTGGACAAAAAAGTGAATTCCCAACCATCACACCCCTATCACGTTCTGATAATTAATTCAACATTAATTACAGCCGTTTCTGACTTTGTTATCTATGCTAGCAGCTGTTGTACAGTTGAATTCTGCATTTTATAATGTTACTACATATACAAGAGGCAAGCTATTAGTTGAGCGATTTTTGACAATTCCCATGTCCAGCGGCATTATCAGCTCTACACCGTGTTTACACCAGCCCTGTGTACATGACTGATCTGTGATATGCGTTTTCAGGCGTGTTAGTATGGACGGAAATTAGTACTGAAACAGTGTTAGGGTCCAAAATTAGCACCATTTACTAACGAAATGCTTGTAAAATTTGCAAGTGGCTAGTAGATTTGCTTCACTTACTAGCCAAAAAACAATCGTAATCTAGTGAGTAGCAGATAGATTTTGAACATTCACTAGCCATTTGGCCAGTGGTCAAAAAAGTTAATTTTGGACCCTGTATTAAAAAGCTTGTGAGGACGGAGATAATTTTAGATTGAAACGTAGTCGTGTGGATGTAGCCTAAGGGATGCACATCTCTAAACCTCGACAAATTAAACCAAGACTGATGGGGGTTTTTTTGTAATTTGTGTGAACTGACCCTCAGATAACAAGGCTGATAGTGAGCTTAATGGAGAGTACTCCTGTGTGCAGAAATGCATGCATGCGCACATGTGCGCAAGTTATTGGAGGGAGAGAGAGAGAGAGAGAGAGAGAGAGTGTGTATATGCGTCAGCTGCCCGAGAGAAGCAGGAAACAGGACAAGGTTAATGTTCTATGACAGACAGAAGCCAGCAACTCTCTTTAATGTTGCTCCCATTAGGGCGCTCCCGGTGCTTGCATCCCACTCTAGCATCCTTTAAAAGACGCCTCTGCCAACAACTGGTGGGAGAGCAGCAGCGTGCCAGCTGCCAAACATGACATTTGCTGGCTAGGCCACTGAACCCCAGCGGGTGACATCTGCAGAGCAGCCTTTCATCCCCTCGTTGGGTACCTGTGTGGCCCCCGGCCCCTGAGAGCCAGGATGAATGCACTCACTCTTCCTCCCAGCTGGGTTCCTCATAGCCACAGGGCCACAGCACTGACACACATGCACACAGACAGATATACAGTGCACGCACGCGCAAAAAAAAAAAAACGTGCAAGCGCATGTGTTCATCCACCCACACACACTAATATACTCGCACAAAAGCACACCACCTCTACCGCGCAAACACCTTCACACAACAAACAGCTTCCAGCATCAACATCTGCAGCTCTGGGGGCTGCTTTTGTTTCCCCCTGTCGTTTCATCATCAGGGGCTGGCAGTCAAGTTGCGGTGCTATTGTTGTTATTTCAACCACAAGCCCCGCTGCAACTGGCAACTAGCGACGCTATCACATCCTCACCAGAGTTTGATCAAATATGCAAGGAGTGGGTGAACACAGAGAACAAACAAGCTGAGGGAGAGATAGAGAACTGCAGAAAGAGCAGGTATGAGCTTTAGGGGAGAAGATGTGGTAATGGAGGGAGAATAACGGTAATAGCAGTAACATAGCATTCAAATCTGTCGAAAATATGACTCAGACATCTGTCTACAATTGTTTATATCTTGTGGTTCATCTTAATGATGTATAAATCTGCTGATCTGCAACTTGTTGATGTTGAGTTGTGGTTATAAAGAGCGGGTAGGGAAATAACATTTTTGCGAAAAGGCATTTTCAAGCTGTGGGTTATTCAAATAAAATGCTAGCATTGTTTTTCACATCCCAATCATGTATCTAATGTCAGAACAGTAATGTCCCACTTCTGCTCTTCCCATTCCTGAATGGTGCAATAATACAACTGATAGTCAGGATTCATAACTCCCAGAAGTGTCTACTTGTTCCTGTTTCTCTTCTCTATCTCTTTAATCAGGCGTGATCTTTGACCACTTGTTGTTATGAGTGGTTCTGTGTAGGGGTTCTGCTCCCGGCTGACATCCCATTAGCCCCACATTAGGAAATTCTAATCACTGTGCCACCGGGACGCTGGGACTCACAGCTCCTATTTCACTTAACCTCCAGCAGGAGAGATCAGACTCTGCGTCTCAATGTTTGTCCCTAATTACCTCCCAACAGTGAGCTGCCACACACAATTTAATCCAATTTTCATCCCCTCTCATCTTTAACATCTCGCAAAGCAGTCACACATGCATGCTATGGTTTATATCTACAACCCATATGCTTCCTACTGGTGCTGTAATCACATGCTGGATCTGCATCATTCTATCAGCGCTTGAGCTGATACTTGACACTTTTGGTTTTGTTTTCAGGTAGGTCACGTTTATAACATGATCTTTGTTGCAAATGGAGGCTACGTCATAAAATGTCATGTTAGTCGAGTCCATGAAGTCAAGGAAAGATGTGAGGGAGAATTCATAAGGACAACCGCGGTGCAAAGAGAATCTGACTGCACTTATAATCGGCTATGTAATTATACGACGGTGGATGTTAGACCCCGTTTAGACTTGTTTTGGGTGATCGGATCACAAGTGGACAGCACTAAATACAAGTGTAAATGTCCTCCGAGACGCATTGTGATCCGATCACTCCAACCACATGCATCAGTGCAGGACGTGGTGTTTGTTTTGGGGACTGCGCGCCATCTTATGAAAAAAATGCAGAGGAATTATGTAGCCAACGTGGTTGGAGTACGAACAAAACGAGATGCCTGATATCAATTTGGGCAGAAGATTCTGTTCAAAAACACTGGGCGACTCGTATCATAACGAGTGTAACTGTGTTAGTGTATCGCTGGCAAAATAGGAGAGAGTGGATACAACCGTAGCTGGCAGCAATGCCAGCGCAAGTAAAGCATTTAAAGATAATAATACGTCTGAAAGGGACAGAATAACTTGCCCATTTTACGACGAGTTGGACTAAATGTTGCGTGACCATCCATCGTTTTGCCCGATGTGTTGGATTCTGCTGACGGTAATATCTCCAGCTGTAAGTGACAGCCGCCGACAAATCCGATCACAATTTTAACAACAAGTCTAAACAGGGTCGTGGTGAAACTACAATGTTCCAAAGATGGACAACTAAAAGCGCATCTTAGATACTTCACCCCGTGTGTTCTTACCGTGTTGTTTTACGCAGGCTTAGAAGCGTGGACAACGAATCCCTCGAATTAATAATTTGTGCTTTCAAATTACTAATACGTACCTTCAAATGATTAAATCGTGACCTCAAATTAAAGTTATTAACAAGCATATATTTATATCATCAAATTATTAATTCATGGCATACAAGTACTAGATTTAACCCCAAAATTACTTAATAATTTCTCTCAACTTAATGGGGACACAGCGGCTCACTTAGCATCTCGAGCAACACTCAGGAAAAAGGTTCTGGGTTTGAAAGTGCTGACTGGCGACTGTAAATCATCTGTAAGTTGTCTGGCCATGTACAGAACGTATGTAGCCCTTTGTTGGAATGGAAACCAGTCCAGGATGTAGCCTCGTCCACTGTGTGCTGGGATTGACTCCAGCCACCCACACACCTGCCATGGATAAGCATATAACTTAATCTGTGGTGCTGAGTTGGTGAATGGCCACACAATGGCTGGTACCTGGCTCACACAAGATGCCCCGTAATGGCATCTGACTCCTGTATGTACATTATCTACTGTAATGTGACTTAAAGGGACAAGTTATCATTGTCACTCCTCAATCTCTGCTGTGCTGAGCTTAGTGTAGGCTTGCACTGAGCACATTTGGTGGAGCAAATTACTTATTTGTGCAAACATATTACTAATTCAAGGTTTTATTCCGTTAATTCCTGCACACAAATTGTCAAAATGTTTACCCACTGAAGCTGGAGTCTGTAGAAAAAGACGTATTTGACAGACACGCTCTGATGATGAGAATAAATAAACTGGAAACATGTGGCCAAAACAGCACGCGTAAAACAAACATAAACATGATTTTGTTGACAAGTTGCAGGTGGTACAGCCTTGTCACTTTGTGTGTGTCAACAACTTGCACATGCTGTACAAATTAGATGTGTATTAGAACCATATCGGTATAACTTTATGAAAAAATATCAGCTGAGAAGATGTGGAGCACAATTCCACTTCTATACAGCACTTGTCAAGATTTTTTTGTCACATTTGTTGGTCTTTCACATGCAGGAGAAATCTGTCTGCAGCAGTGATTATTTTAGAATCTACTATCTTTGGTTTGAGTGTTATTAAAGACAGCTACCAGACTAGGACTACAACTAACGACTATTTTCATTACTGATTAATCTGCAGGTTATTTTCTTGATTAATTGAGAAATCATTTGGTTTATAAAAAGCCAGAAAATTGTGAAAAATGTCCATTCCAGTTCAAAGTCTAGACAATAAAGTGTTATCTTATCTTATCTTAAGTCCAAGGTCTTGTTTAGTCAGTGCAAAGAGACAGAGAAACAGAGGAAAGCAGAAAATCTCTATTTGAGAGGCTGAAAACTGCATTTTCTGCCATTTTTGCATGAAGAATTACTTCAACGATTAACCTATTATCAAAATAGTTGCTGATTATGTTTCTGTCGATCGACTAATCGATCAGCTAATCGTTGCAGCTCTATGCCAGACTGCTACCTCCTGAAACTCAAGGAGAGTAGGAAGAGGAGATGTCACCAGTCAGAGCCACATCATATCTCAGTGGTGCAACACATGCGTAGTAAAGTCTGGTCTGCTCTTGCTGAAAGCCTCAATAGATGGCGCACGATCACGGAACAAAAAAGTTCAGTCAGGCCGAGTGTTCACGAAAAGAGCGCCTGAGCTGACACCGGCTCTTTATTTTGAGCGCCGTCTGCAGTAACCCTCCAACATCGCAGTTCCTGTTACACTGCGCATGCGTCGTACCCCCGTAAGCTCGTGTCCCAGCCCACATCCAAACGCCTTGCTGAAACTGAGGAAAAATATGTCACACTAGCCATATGGACTGAATGCCAAGTGATCACCAGCAGTGCAAAGAAAACATGGACCTCAAACATTACCGCTAACAAAGACACATGACAACACAATGTAAAATTTGTGACAAGGGACAATGCCTTCTCCCGAACTAGATAGCGAGTTTGTGTGTGTGTGTGTTCGATTATTTGCAGCCCTGCCAGCCTGATTATGGGCAGGCGTGCTTGTGCGCATATGTTTCTACATTTGCATGTTTACATCTTGGTGTGTGTGTGTGGTTTAAAACCTGTGATGGCGTCCCTACGTGTTATCCTGTGTAACACAGTCTTGGTCCTCATTATCATTTCTCCCTGGGCCTGTTCTGGTGTTCAGAGCCCCACCAGAGGGGCCTTTGGCTCGGTGGGAGAGGTGTTGGAGGAGGCCTGGCCCCGCTGTGCTCCTTCCTTCCCCCTCCGCGGGGTGCCAGGCACAGCGTGTACCAGTGGCAAGCCAAGCCTGACGATGAGGCTGCCTGCACAGCCAACGCCGTGTTTGAACAGGGCAGGGGGTCGCCACGTCATGCCGAACACACACATGCAAGGAAGGCCGACTCTCACACACATACACGCGTCTCCATAAGGCCGGCACCCGGTGAGTTCGACACATGTTTGGAAGAGTCTGCGGAGGTGAGAGTGAATGTGTGGAGTCTTAATTTAACCGAGTCTCTGCAGTTTGTGCAGGTGAGAAAAATCACAAACACAGACTTTGAAAATCTGTGGTTCTAATTGGATTGAGATTGATAATATTGAGCGCATTCGCGTTGTGTTGTTGTTGAGGTATGGTGGGTTCAGAAATAGAACATGCAATACATTCATTTAATTTGTTATGTATCGACTGAATCACTGTGACAACAACACTTCTGGGTTGACAAATGTAGCTCTAACAAAATTTCAGAAGACTATCCTTTGCTCGTATTAGGATAATTATCATCTGTCGCATTAAACTATTGTCTTTAATTCATTCACTTGTGTCTCCTGATTGAAAGGGCAGTTGATCTGATATGTGAAATCTGCAAACTTGCATATTTCTGTTGTCATTTTCAGACGTAACTGTAACATTTAAAGATATATAGTTAAACATGGTGGTCCGACCTATCTGATGTTTCTGCTATGCTTATTTTATGTAACTGTGCTGCTTTGCTAGCATCTTTAATAAACCAAATCTACCCAAAACTAGCAGTCGGACCAGCGGTGGGGTGCTGCTGTTGGATAAACAAGCCATAATTTAATTTAGTCTGAGATAAATTAGGTCTCCAACCTAACATCAGTGAAAGTGTTGTTATTAATGAGATATGAAAGCTTTAAACACGCATTTTAGACGAATTAATTTTTGACATTTGGAAATAATTGAAATTAGAAGTCGATCAGGTTAAATCTGCAGGAGGAGTTCGTTAAAGTACAGAGGGTGGAAATGTTGAAAAACACACATTAAATTCAAGATGGCCGGTTTTGGATATCACTCTAAATGGCTATTTTGTTTGTCTCCTCATGTTACATATGCGTACTAAATTTGCATCTATGTCAAATTTAAAGGTGGGGGTTTTAAATTAGGGACACTAGCAAAAATATAAAATATATAAAATATCACATTTTTCACCAATCCTGATACAATACGTGTGCAAAGTTTCATAACTTCTCGAGCACCGCCCCTCAAAAATGCGATTAAAGACTTGAAATAACTATAATAAACATATTGATTACAATAGGGCCTTTGCCACAGTGTCGGTGCTCGGGCCCTAATAACTCGCCGCTGTTTGCTCAGTTAAATTGTACGTATGGATGCAGGGGTTTTCTACCTAAGTTATTCTATCTAAGTTATTGTAAACAAACATTGTGATTGGTTCTATACAGTGAAGGATTAAATCCTTTAGAAAGTTTAAAATAAAAAGTGACTGCAGTTCAGTGTTTTACCATCCAACTCTGTCATCCTTGATGCAGTAATTCCGTCTCCTCCTCCCCCTGACTTCATAATTTCAGCATATTGCGTGTTCCACATTAAGTTTTGATTCAGTCATATGTTCAGCTCTCAGGTGTGCCTCCGAACCATGAAATATTAAACCTATGAATTCAAGGAGATGTCACATTCTGTGTTTCATTCATTATGTACACCTACACTACATTGTTGACTCTTTGAATTCTAATAGGTATGGATGGGAAGAAGTAGTGCAATCTTCATGTTGGCTTTACAACTTGCTCCCAGCATCTGTTTAGTTTGCAAAGTCTCAACTTTTTCGCAGTTTCTTGCAGCCGCATTCTGGGCAAAAACTGAAAATCTGGATGAATGTTAAAATGTTAAAAGAGCATTAGGAAGGCATCCTAAAAATGTAACTGTGTGAATATTGGCTTGAAACGTGTTAGCACGTGAGCGGGTGTGTGTTTATGTGTGAATGTGTTTACACGACCTCCTCCTTTTTTTTGCTATCTCTACGTGTCACATCTCTTCTCAGAGGCATCCGTGGGAGTCAATCCCACTCAGTCCCAAATAAAGTAGGGCCACTGGTATCAGATTATCAAACACGAATGCACGCACGGCACATAAATACATATAAAGAAGACACGTACAAATCACTGCAGCCCCTCAAGTATCAGATTGAAAGAACAGAAAGAGTAACAGTGTGTCTGTCTCAGTCCCACCTCTGTTCTGCAAAAACATCAGCAGCCCTCACAGTCTCCCTCCACTCTTAAACTCTCCCTCGCTCCCACAGGCAGTCAGGGGAGACGGGGAGTTCAGTAGGGGAAGAGATTGGGTTACTATGACATAAATCTCTGCATCTCCCTTCTCCTGTGTGTGCAGGAGGTGGGCAGCAGGGCGACGAGGCTCTTAGCACCAGTGTCTTTGGGAATGCCGGCATGTTCTCTCGGAGGAGATAGAGGAGATAGGCCTGGCGCCTCCAGAGGGGTCCCTCACCCTTTCTCTCTCTTTCTCTCTCACCCTTTCTGCTTATCTCAGAGAAACCACAATAGGGTTTTGTACACTGGAGCAAAGCGAGGAGGCTTCAGATGGCAGCCGAGTATGATATGCAGGAGGACAGAGGGCTCGAGAATCACTCCCTCTGTTCCACGCGATGACACGGTACAATGCAACACACCGCACATCTCTAATAATGAAGCACAGCTCCGTGTTCATTACACACACAACCCGCCTTCGCTGTTTGCACAGGCAAGATACAGTGTTTGTCGAGTCCATGTCAAATGTTTAAATAAAAGCATGAGTGATTCTACTTTTAGTTTCAACTCGAGCTGTTTTACAAACGATGTTTTCACTTTTGAGGCAGTTAATGGCGTCTGGCAGTCTTCAGCTTGGACTTTGAAACGCTTCCAAATATCTTTTTGCCCACTATGTCTGGTTCACTGGCTCCAGTGCCACACTGTTATTTCAGATAAAATCAGGGTTCCCACTCTTTTCTAGAGATCATTTTCCAGGACTTTTCCAGGACATTTTCAGTGATAATGTAGTCGGTATGACAGACAGGGACAGCAGATACACTGTGTTCCTCTCTGTGGACGTCTGATTTAAAAGACGTGCAGTCTATAGCTATATCTTATCTATGAATCATCTCATACGAGCTTAGAAATTCTGACAAATTGATCATATAATAATAATATAATAATACAAATTACCAGCAGTGACTAATATTTACATTTGAAGGAAAATCAGTTCAATCAATTCAGGGTACCATGTGACGTGACGTGTGTTCACAGCGTTTCAACAACAACCGAGAGCAGCCAATTCAAAATACTCTAATGTATCATTTGAACATTAATATGATCCATAACTTAGATAGATAGCCCAGTAGTTCCTTCTCAGCTAAAGGAAAATAGGAGAATATTTTTCAGGGCAACACAAGAATTTCCAGGACATTTTACTTTTTCTCTCATTTTCCATGTGTTTTCCAGGACTGGAAAAGTGGTCAACTGTTTTCCAGGATGCGTGAGAACCCAGTAAATTATTTGTTATTGTTAGCTGGATGGTGCAAAGGGACGGGATCAGCCACGGGAGGGCCGGACCAGATATCGGCTAGACTAATCGACTAATGGGTAGTCTGGCTTACCGGGCTAACAGTGCCTGGATATGGATAAAGCCTTACTTCCTGTGTGTACAGGAAGTCCCTCCCCTTCGTGTTCCTGTTCTCAAAATACAACAACAAAAACAACAACAACCTCCGAGCTATCAACCTACATGCTGAAAATGGCGAGTTTTGAAGAAGATTTGGATCATGCAATAA
>JAOVVB010275073.1:0-17790 GCA_028570985.1 Heterobranchus longifilis | reverse complement strand
TTACCTTATATTTTGCTTCATTGGGACTTTTTTCTCTTAAAATTGTGACTTTTTTCTTGAAACATTCCAACTTTTTTCTCAAACTATTGCCTTTTTCCCATAAAATTGTGAGTTTTTTTCTTTAAACATTACAACTTTTTTCTCAAATCATTTTTTTATCAAAACACTACCACCTCAAAAAATGCCTTTTTTGAGAAACAAATACTGTAGTAAACTGCAGTCAATGTGTGACTATTGTTCAGGACCCCAGGAAGACTAGAGGCATGAGGATCCTTAAATAAACAATAAACAATAAACTATTAATGTTATTCATGATTATCCTGATAATGGAAACTCACCACGATCAACTTATTGTGAGTGTTTTTTTTTTTAATCATGATCCACGATAAGATCCATTATTGTCTCATCCCTACACTGTATACAGTATATTGGGGTTTAGTTCTCTAAAACACTATCAAACATCTTTGGATTTCCCAAAAATGTTTTCCTTCATTAACATTTTTGGTGTACCAGAAAACCTCTTTTACCTCACCCAAAAACAGACTTTATGACTTTTGCATTACATAGACCACATTGTAGAGTAATGCCTACTGTGCTGTTAAAAGGCAGATTTTTCTTGCCACTGTTGTGTGTGCTCTTGGGCGACGTTGGGACTTTAGAAATCATAGAGCGTAGAGTTGTAGTCTTGTTTTTCAGGGCTAATTCATCAGTAGTCTGAAATATATTCACTAAAAACTAAAAAAAAAGACATAATCTATTGTGTACCTGTGGTGGCATTGAAGGAGACGTAGTTGGCAGAGAATCCCTCGGTTACTAAACTTGAGTCTGTGACAAACAGCAGGGTCAGCAGCCTGTCAGTACTGGTGATGGATGGAGGGATTGATTGCCCACAGTACCTGCAAATACAAATACCCACATCTGTGTACTCACCACATAATACAAAGCATTTGTCTGCATGTATATACGATACATGTGTATCATGTACCTGCCGATCTTGGTTCCGGTCTGCACAGTGCCATTGTCGTACACCTCCAGGTAGTCATAGTTACAGTTGCTGTGGTACTCCACGTTGAAGGAGTCAAACGTCAGCCGGATCAGGTTGCCCGGGGCAACATTGATGAACCAGGTACAGTTGGCACCATGGGGGTAGTTGTTGGGGTGGCCAGGGCTGGTGATGGTTCCCGAAGGATCGGTCAGGGTATCGCCACAGCCTGGTACAGGAAAACAGACCATCAGTGACCGTGCCAGTGGCATGGAGATAAATACTCGTAGCATTAATGGAAAGTATAACATGGCCCAGAACACTGGGGAACTTATACCAGTGTATTTACTACGGATAATGTATACTTTACATTACTGCTGAATAGGCATGGGACGATATACAGATTTCATGTCACGATTATCCTGGCCAAAATAATTGTGATTATTAAGATATTATCACAATATCACAAAACAGTGTGACTTTTTTCTCTTAACATTACAACTTTTTTCTCAAAACAGTACGACTTTATTCTCGAAACATTCCGACTTTTTTCTCAAAACATCATGACTTTTTTCTCTAAACATTATGACTTTTTTCTCAAAACATTACAACTTTTTTCTCAAAACATGACAACTTTTTTCTCAGAACATTAGAACTTTTTTTCTCAAAACATTATGACTTTTTTCTCAAAACATTACGACTTTTTTCTCAAAACAATACAACTTTTTTCTCGAAGCATCACCATTTTTTTCCCCGAAACATTGTGACTTTTTTACATTTTGCTTTGTTGGAACTGTACTGTTTTGAAAAAAAAGTCACAACAAAGCAGGTAAAGTGTTTCCAGTGTGTTTTAGTGCCTTTTTAAGAGTTGTAAGCATATTTCGTTGATTATCGGGATAATATCGTAAATCGTAATTATTTTGACCAGGATAATCGTGACTTGAAAATTTCATATTGTCCCATGCCTAGTTACAACAGAATACAAGTCACATTTTAAAAAAGCCTGTGGGAAACAAGGAATAGCAGAAGTCCCTGTGAATCAATAGTGGTTAAATGTGAGGTAGAAAGCTGTCACTGCACTTCTATATTTAAATGATCAGGATGGAAAATCACAGAGAAAATCAAACAAAATCAAATCAAACCACATGTGTGTGACAACAGTTTGTTACAATTTCTGCTAATAAACATGATCTGTGGTGACATACGAGAGATTTGTTTCTAACCCAGCAGGGCTGTCAGTCTGTGGTTTTTTCTAAATATTGATCCTCCTCTCACCCTCCAAGGCCGAGCCGTAGGATGCTTCGAAGCCGAGGTTGCTGATGGAGGAGTCGGTTTTGAAGCGGACGTACATAAACCTCTGAGTGGACTGCAGCCTGGGGGGAATCTGAACACCACAAAACGTCCCCAGCAGAGGAGAGCTGGACGTGGAGCCATCCCTCACCTGGAGCACAGAGGAAACATGCACCATTAGAACGGATCCACTATCCATCAATCTATCCACCCATAACATATACCACACATGTAGAAAAAAAGATCTTTATTATGACCGTTTAGTGACATAACACAAAAGCACCTATTGTAACACAAAACATGACACAGAAGAAAACTGTTGTGTCATGTGTTGTGTCCCTACAGGTACAGTATATGCAACATACACAACAGTACACTGGTATAATATGCTGGGCAGAGAAAAACACAGGTTATGAGTTACATTTAGAACAGATATGTTGGCGTATAGTTGTTTATGTTTATAGCATGACTGACTGAAATCAATCAGTTTGGCAATTTGCATATGTCTGTTTACATGTTGTGACCAGGAAAATGTGGGAGGAGGACGGAACGGAATCACTTTACCTTACATTTTGCTTTGTTGCTTTTTTTTCAAAACATTACGACTTTTTATATTAACATTATGACTTTTTTCTCTTAAATTTATGACTTTTTTTCTCATAAAATTGTGACATTTTTCTTGAAACATTACAACTTTTTTCTCGAAACATCACACATTTTTTCTTGAAACATTATGACTTTTTTCTCCACACTTTACAACTTTTTTCTCTTAACATTACAACTTTTTTTCCAAATATTACAACTTTTTTTCCAAATATTACAACTTTTTTTCCAAATATTACAACTTTTTTCTTGAAAGATTACAACTTTTTTTCTTTTAACATTCTGACTTTTTTCTCGAAACATTACCACTTTTTTCTTGAAAGACTCGGAATTGGTTGAACATTTGTTTACCTCCACAGAGTCGTAACGGCAGGAGCCTCCCTCGATGTCAAATGACAGGAAGTTGAGTGTGACCACGTATCCCTGCGGCTGGGTAATGACCCACTCGCAGACCTTGTTGTGGGGATAGGCATTGGGGTGGTAGGGAGAGTGGAACTGCCCGGTCCCAGACAGAGTCCCTCCGCAGCCTGGGGAGAGAAGGGTTAACTTCCACTTCTGTGTGGATTCAAATCTTTGCCTGGATCTGTGAGAATTATTTCATGGTGGTTTACTGTTGCTCCTCCCCTTTTCCTGTCAAACATTACTACATTACTGAATGTTTGTTTGACTGAATATATACTGAATATGTTACTTAACAACCCAAACAGGTGTAGCCCACCGGGCTCGCCATTTTCTCAAAACATATATCACAGAGCTAATGACATAAACATGATGTGGTACCACGTGTGTGTGTGTGTGTGTGTGTAAATGTGTGGAATCTCACCGACGGTGTAGACAGCCCTGAAACCAGCCCGGCTCACCGAGCTGTCGGACCGGAAACGAATCCACAGGAAGTTAGAGGACGAGAGAATGGGAGCAGGCAGGGAGCTGCCACAGTACCTCCCTATCAGAGGATCAGTCTCCTCTCCGCCATCGCGGACCTGGAAATAAAGGATGAAGAAGAAGGTATAAGAGAAATTAAAACTATGATAAACATAGTTGATGACCTTTTTTTTTCACAATGAAAACAAGAATAAAACTAAATAAAATGTAACCTTTGGAAATGAGAACTATGACGAAATGTATTGGGGTTTTTTAGCAACAAATAAAAACTAAACAATAATGTGAAAGACAGACAAATTAACTACTGTTTAATAGGGGTGGGAAAAAAGACAATTTTTTAAAATCGATATTATTTAATGCCTGAGTCGATTAAATTGCTTCATTTTAGTCAATAAGGAGGTAGGAGGAAGTTACCACTTTTATTGTTGTAGTCTGTGAGTAATGTGATGTCATATTGGTTTCAAGATAAACTATATTTTTAACCTAACCCTACCAGTCGCATCCCTCATGCCTAAAACCAAATATACGAAGGCAACGAGTACCAGCCAATCAGAGGCAGAGTAAGGCGGGCCAAAGGCAGAAGGTAAGTTAGATTTAAGACGTTTTCAGACTTTTTTTTAATGCCACAATGAAATTTATGAACAATTTTACAATAACAAAAAAAACATGAACAGAGGTCAATTACTTTGTGTTAGGGACAATTTTGCCCAAATGTTTATTGTAACATAATTATATAACATGGCAGAGACCAGGAACAGAACGGGGAAATATCTGCCGTTTGTTGGAGTGTTTTCTTGGCTATTTTGTGTTTCTCACTCATTTGTGTTTCATTCCCATCGTGCCGATTTTACTTTTTTATTTTTTGTTTACATAAAATACACCGGACCTGGTATGAATTGCCTTGTACTGGTTTCAGCCATGCTGTAAAATCTTGGTTAAATAACCAATTTTTGTTAAATGTGCTCGTTAATGTGAGACGCATTCGGTAAATTAATTTAAAATAAAATAAATAAATAAATAAATTGATGGTAAACATTATTTTGAGATTGTACAATGCAACATCAGAAAAAAAGATTTATAAAATCCTACTTCCCATGAAAGATTGATTTAAGACATTTTAATACCAATTGAGGCCTTATTTTTTAGATGAATGAATTAAATGCATTTTAAGACTTTTTAAGGATGCGCAGGTATTTAAGCAGGAGAAATGAATCAGGATATGAGTGTGTGTGAGTCATAAACAAGTCGTACCTCCACGTAGTCAAACGTGCAGCTGCTGTGACTCTCCAGGCTCATGTGAGTGAAGTTGAGGGACACCCTCTCAGCCACGGGCAGCCTGATCAGATAGACACACTGGCGGTTGTGGGCGTAGTCGTTGGGCCAGTTGGGGGAGATGATGATGCCTTCACTGTCAGTGAAGGTTCCTCCACAGCCAGGGTCACCTAAGACACAACACATCTCATTACCTGTGCAGCTCATTATATATAACAGGGCGTTAACACTGCGCGGGATAGGAGATCAATTCCTTGTTGAAAATATAATAGTCCAGGCATTTTACACAAAAATGTGGGTCAACCTCATGCTAATTGCAACAAAAAAACATAATTTCTGTTCTGGAAATGTATGCAAATTAGCACATATTTAATGAGATAATGCCTCATTTACATATTTAAACATAATATTTCAGAAAACTTGTTATACAAAAATAATTGTCTTAATGTAAGTAATCAATTGGGGAAGTTTTGTGGTGATGTCTATTAGTTTCTTTTTTTTTTTTTTTCATCTATTCACCTGCAGTGTCACCTTTGATCAGCAGTTATTTCTCTCCATTGCTTACAATGAGAATCAATGTGATTATGTGATCATAATAAATTCTCATCACTGATATACTGTATGTGTATGTAATACAGCATGGTCAAATGTATTTAAATACCCAACAATGCAGGCTTGCAGGTCACTGAAATATGGCTAAAGGCGTTTTTGGTAGGATCATATTTAGGTGATTTTCAAAACTTTCCCTTCATACAATTCCTTAAGAGTTTTTTTCTGTTATTCAGAACATAATGAGGAAAAAAAAATCAGTTGAGTTTGTTTTTGTTGAAATTAGTGTGAGGTTGTTATATTATTACAGGACTATAATTGAAATATTTAAAGTTACAGGATACTTAATTTAGAGTTGCATTTGTTCCATCACATTATATCATCAGTTCTGCAGAAATTCACTCTGCACAGAAAATATCCTTTCACTTAAGTCATTTGGAATACTTTTGTTGATCAGCAACTCCTGTTTTCTGTTCGGTAAAATTACTGATTTTGTCAATGGAGTCTGGTGGCTTAAAGAGTGTGTAACGCTATATTTTGTATTTTCACAGATTTACCTCGCCAACAAACAGCCCTTTCTGATGGGGAACTGAAGCCGATGCATCAAGACACCAGACTCCTTTGACAAAAGCAATAATTTTACTCTGAGTTGCTGGTCTTCTGCTGCGATCAGTTGTGTTATTGTGAGACTTTTGAATCCAAACTAAAGTGGTGTCCACAGCAGTACATTGCTTAGCTTAGCTTGCATTACATAATGTAGCTCCAAACATTGGTACTATTGATAACCTTATTGATTATCTTACTGTGGTAACCTCTATGGGTAACCTACGTCACTTTGCTAAGGCTGAGTGGGCGTTTACATTTGAAAAACCCAGAAAAGTACAGTTGTTATACTGCTCCCATGATCAAGGATAATCTTGCAGTAAATGTCATGTGAGACAGTTAAATTATGACAGGGTGTATACACTGTCTTACTTGGCATGCAGAGTTTCTTACTTGGTGATGTTGTGTATGTAATGTGGAAGCCTCGGTCAGAAACACTGAAGTCAGAATGGAAGTGGATCCATGCAGCTGGACCGGTGGTCCGCAGGGGGGGAGGTGATGCAGTACTGCAGTACTTCCCCAAAACTGGGTCTTCAGGTAGAAGACCATCCCGGATCTACAATATTTGGCCACACAAAACAATAAACAGAAGAACGATTGCACACTATAAAAAAAAAGTTCAGCTGGTCTGAAAACACTAAGTGATTAATTTAACCCAGTGGAGCATTTCTTACCTCTAGGAAGTCAAAGTTGCAGTCAGGGTGCTGCTCCAGACTGAGAGTCCCGAATGCAAAGGTGATGAGCAAGCCGGGCTCCACTGTCACTGACCAATAGCAGTCTCGGCTAGGTGGGTAGTTTCCAGGGTAACCAGGTGAGTTAATGTTGCCATAGGGGGCAGTTAGTTCACCTCCACACACTGGATGACAAGGAGATTTCAGAGAGGGATGCACAATTATTTCACAAGGGAGGAAATAGATTGCTAACACTACAATATTCTTTAGGGCTCACTGGTCAAAACTAATAATAATACTAATTGTTAGTTTCTGTATTATGTACATACACACACACATGCATGCACGTACGCACGCACGCACACATACACAAATAACATTTGTTTACCATTTTCTATAATTTCCTTGTTCTTTATATACATATATATATATATTTTTTTAGTTTGTTTTGTATATTGTATATATTTGTTCTCATCTCATTATTTAATTGTATGCTTTGGCAATATTGTTTATCTGACATTGATACCAATAAAGCATATGCACTTCTCAAAGGAGATGACGGTGCGCACTTTGACGTTACAAGCCTAAAACTCAAAGCAAAATTGTAAACTGCATTTCTGAAAATCTTCACTCCGGACCAGAGTTTTCCAAAAGATCTGTTTTCAGTGACTTAAAACGAAGTTTGCATGTGGACAAAAGGCCAAAACGTGTTGAAAAAAATACTTGTGTATGTGTGGACTGTGGGCCTTAGTGGCAGGTTTTTGTTTGTTGTTTGTCTCATGGTGGTTGTGGCAACCACTTCCCCTTTTCCATTATTTGCATGAAACCAGAGATCTGTTAACCTCAATATACATCACGTGTGTGAGTTCAGTAAGTTCAAACTTATTAACCTGCTTTTTAAGGATCACTCATAACCAAACAAACGAAACAGCCCTACCTGGGTCCTGAGACTGCCAAGACACTGTGAAGCCACCAGCACTGACAGAGTGGTCGGAGCGAAACCAGAAATATAGGGAATTGTGGGAGCTGTAGAGCTCCGGTGGGTTATTTTGGCCACAGTATTTTCCGAGCATGTAAGCAGAAGCACTGTCCCCATCATGAATCTGAAGGAAGTCATAGTTGCAGTTGGTGCTGCTCTCCAGATGGAAGAAAGGAAAGGTGATGCGCAGAATCTGAAGAAGAGAGAACATATAATTCAAAGGATCCCTGTCAATCTGCTTCATTTAAAATACAATCACATCCACTAAGACTAAAAATGCCTGTTTGTCTTTCTTTTTTAGCTCATTGTTTTGGTATCAGAGCACAAACATTTGCTTTCTGTGGTTTAGCACTCTCAGCAACCTCCTTTCCATCAGCAGCAAGAAGCTCTTCTGCTCTGATTAAATGACTGTACCTGCCCAGACAACACAACACCTTCTGATTCCCAGCTCGTCACACGCACTGGGTAGCACTGTGAGTCAAACTACCACACTCCACTACGGTCGCAGTTTTAAACACGTGGAACGAGTGGTTTCAGAACATGAATTCAAACAAAACGAGTTGGTTATGTTTATGCAACAAAAGGTTAGGTCTGTTTTGACTCAAACTGTATGCTTACACTCTGCTGCTTAAAATCAGATATATTGTTGCTTATGAGTTACTATGTGAACTGTGCCTGGATAAAGCCTTAGTCAACAACAGCAACAGCCTCTGAGTTATCAACCTACACGCTGAAAATTACAAGTTCTGAAGATGTGGATCGTGCAATAAGGCAGGCTCTGTTCTGTTCTTTCGGTGAATGATTGTAAAGATCTACAAAGAATAATGTCCACAATCTTTTCATGTCGGTGTACCTATTTTACCTAGGTAAGAATGGAACTGACCTTGTTTGGGTCGATGCGGATCACCCAGGCACAGCTGACCTGGTGATCGTAGTCATCATGACCCGGGGTGTTGGGATAACTGAAGGAACCAGCAGCGCCACTCAGGTAACCTCCACATACTGTCAACACATGTACATAGATTTAGAAAAATAGATTACAGTTCATACTCTTTCCAACCAGGGGTACTTCTGCAGTTACCAGGGCATAAAATAAGAAGAGTAAAGTAAAATGAATAATGAATATATATTTGAAATTGTTAGGTTAAAGTAATGGCTAAATGGTTGAAGTAGCTGAATGTTTACAGATGAAGCCACCTAGACTTTCCCATGCCTCAGTGACAGGACCTTGCCTGGTCAGTGGTTGGAATTAAATGCATTTAAATTCAAAAGTGTTTTTGTGAAGGAAGAACCACATCATGGTGACACCCTGCAAATGAATGAATGGGTGTGTTTACAGTGGAATCTACACACAACCTGTCAGAAAACAGGAGGAGGAGGAGGAGGGGAGACTCAAAGCAGCTGGAGGTGAGCTGGGAACAAGCTGGGAGGGGAAAGTTTAGACAGCTTCATCTGTAGCTTGTGCAACTTGTAGTACAAATGCAAACTCGACCAAACTAACCTAACCATTGCAAGTTTAATTGTATGAAAAAATACTGTAACAATATTGTAAAAAATATGAATAAATATTGTGAATAGTGTTAAATAATATCCAGTTAATGATAAATTGTTAGGGGTGCGGGGGTACGTCTTAAAGAAAAGGGTGGGTGCTCTATATCATATGAGTAATGATAAAATATTTAACAATAGTGTCCCTTCTCCACCATCCCTCCCTACATCCTCCCTCCACCTCCCCTCCACATCTTCTTGTCCTGCTGATACCTTGCTGAGCGGTCTGGCAGAGCGGGCCGGTCCACTGCGTAGTGCAGGTACAGGTGAATCCATTAGTGCCATCGGTGCACGTTCCTCCATTCTGACAGGGGTTGCTTAAACATTCGTTGATATTCTGGTCACAGTTGACTCCTTGCCAGCCAGAGTTGCAGTTGCAGATGTACCCAGGAGACGAGGTGGTGGCCTGTGATAGCAGTAATGCACGAGTCAGATCGGGATTTCTGGATTTGTGACCTCCCACCATACATAATCACACACACTCACCACACACTGTCCATTGACGCAGGGGTTGTTGGTCTGACAGATGTTGCTGGTCTGGGTGCAGCCAGTCGGTCCATAACCATTGCCTATGTAGCCCGGAGGGCAGGTGCACATAGGCAGGCTGGTGCCTGGTAGAAGAACACATGATCATATCCCACATTATCTCAACACAGGACAGTTTGTCAAATTGACAAACTTTCCTAACTATTATTTTTCTGTTTTTCAAGGAATGTCACAAGGGAAGAATGCCATAAAATTACTCCAGGAAAAGACAAAATTAAAAGACCCTCTCACAAAAATGTCCCTCCCTTCAGCAAAAACAAAAACAAAACATGACTCCTTTTCTAATTCCCCCGCTCCCCAGATAATTTCCACACAACCCCAAACGTGAAGCACATTGATGCAATTATGTATGATTCTCTTTAATCGGTTTAACCACAACTAATATTCCCTATGCAGATGGTGAAGACAAATTCAATGGTCAGAAGAAACAAGAAGAAAATAAAATCATGCATATGTGTGTTTTTACCTGGGCTGGAGGAGCAAGTAGCTAACGGGTGACAGCCTCCATTGTTGGTAGCGCAGATATTGGTCTGGGTGCATGTTCTCCCATTCCCCTCATAACCTGCACAGAAGATTTGTCTTTTAAAAACAGGCAGATTGTGGCTTTTTGTGGTGGTTGTTGCTTTTACTGCTCAGGACCCAGGATCTCAACAAAAAGTTTGACGAGGGTTCAGGGAAGAGCATCGGAGGTAGTTCTGAGGCTTCCTACATTCACAAGTAACAATGGTGTGTTGTAGTATATCACCAGTTTCCTTATACAGTATTCAGTTGTCTTGCCTTCTCTTTTAGTTCATTAATACATATTTCTTCCAGTCACAATCACACATTAATACAATTGGGTTCATTGAATCCACAAGAGTCTCAGCCTCCAGTCGTATCCAATTTATGTAATTTCAAGACTGTTTATGGGCCGCAGTATGCAGAAATATTCAAATACAACATTTTAGAATAGGTGAAAATAAGCGAGAAAAATGACTGTTTTGGACCCAAACTGCATGGGATTATAATAAAGTGATATTGTACTGAGTGTCTGTAAAGAGGAGACTTGTGGGTAGGCATGGGATGATATGAAAATTTCATGTCATGATTATCCTGGCCAAAATAGTTGCGATTCATTATATTATCCCGATAATCAATGAAATATGCTTAAAACTCTTAAAAAGGCACTAAAACACACTTTACCTTACATTTTGCTTTGTTGTGACTTTTTCTCAAAACATGATGACTTTTTTCTCGAAACATCAATATTTTTATTGCATCACAGATAGGACACTGTAGTAAACTGCAGTCAATTCATGAGGAATTATCCTGATAATGGAAACACAATCAACTTATTGTGAGTGTTTTTTATCGTGATACACTATAAAAATCGATTATTGTCCCATCCCTACTCGTGGCTACCCATAGAACCCATTTTCATTCAGATATCTTGAGGTCAGAGGTCAAGGGACCTCTTTAAAAATGCATATGCCAGTTTTTCCCATGCCAAAATTTAGCCTAACTTTGGGGTGTTATTTAGCCTCCCTCTTGACATGGTTGGCACCAATTGATTTATTGAGTCTTCTAGCTTCACCTGACACCAGTATCTTCACTTTAGCTCTATAACGAAGTCTGCTACAGTCTCTTAAAGACAGTAATGTTGGTCACCATGCTCCCACGGGTCTCTTACTAGAGTGGCACCAGCGGTGGCTAATCATTGTAATTTGGAGACTGAGAATGAGAATAAACTGTATGAGACGACTGCTGGGCATCAGGGCGGAATTCATAGCACTGTAGTTACATTCGTAACTCTCGTTTTCTCCCGTCATACCTGGAGGGCAGGGGCCACAGTGGAAGGAGCCCATGGTGTTCAGGCATTGCACCACAGGAGCGATGGAGCATCCGCCATTATTGGTCAAACATTCGTCCACATCCTGACAGCTGTAGCCATTGCCTTGCCAACCTGAGACAAATGAGAGGTAATTAGAGCAAATCTCCACTTATTCAGGCTATACATTAATCCACATTCACATGTACAGTTATACACACAGTGGAAATTCACAAAACTGCAGTATAAGCTAGATTTGTTTTCAATTTTATGCATGCACAAAATTATATAATGTGGCATGTCTGCAATTTTTTAAAGATGGATGCCATGACAGCTCCCCAAAAGTGAAGCCAAAACCCTGTAGTATAGATCATAAGTCCCGCCTCCTCCATTTTAGTGGATGGGACATGAGCCAAACTAAAAACTCAAAGTACACATCCAATAATTTTGTCCCAAAGATGGTTTCTGTCATTTCAGGTAGTATCACGCTGATGTTTGTTCAAGTATTCATTTTTCTAATTTTTGTTTTAATTAGTTATTTGATGCTATAAAAACGGGGTGAAACGTCATGATTGACAGCACTTTACAGTATTTTAAATTATTTGTATTTTCATATTTGCATAGCCTATGTGCTTCTATTGTGCTTATTTGTTTTGTCTGTGCTTCTGTGCTTTTATTGTGTTTATGTGCTCTTGCATTTTCTTTTAATGCCATCAACCTGCCAGGGACTGCAGATGAAAATGAGTCTGCTTGGCTAAATCTGGCACATTTACATGCTGGACTCAGGTGTTCATGTTGATTAATGTGCATTGTCCCTTGTTAAATAAATAAATGAAATGAAAAACAAAACAGGTGTAATTGACTCACGATTGGTCAGGCGGGTGTATGGGTGGGATTTCGATACCACCTCGTCGCTACTGCGAGAGGAGGAAGGAGAGGCAGAGCGATACAGGGTGAGAGGGGCGCAGAATGTGAGAGCAAATGAGAGGAATGCCGGAAGAGGTGCGGCTGAGGTGTGGTGGTCCTGCTCCTGAAATTCAGCTAGGAAGCTTCAATTAAAATGTAGATGGAACGCAAGAGGAACTGTGTAACTGCATTTGAGCCACCGATAGGGATTCTCATGCTCAAAATGATCAAAGCTGCTCGCTCCACACAAAGTGACAAAAATCACTGAGCAAACCCCAGCAATTACAGCCTGTTTTCATTTAAAGTCCTCCTCCAGACATGTTTTAAAGTATGTATAAATACTCTGAATATTTTGTTTAATATGGCTTTCCCACAAAAAAAGTACTCCCTCATTAAGAAATTCTGGATCTGGTCTCAAGCCCCGCCCACCACCACATAGTTACAGCCACAAGTTGACTTGATTAGTTCCTTAGACATATGATGTCATAAAATCTGGCTGTCTGAATCCTGATTTTTTAGATTTTTGTTGCTGGCACACTGCAGTTTCAAGGCAGAAATTCTCAGCCACACTGTTGACTGCTCATTTCTCTCATATGTCATAAATAAAAAAAACACCATATAGACATGTTAACATGTCTTTAAAATATGAGTTGTGATATTGCGTGTTACCAGCAGGACAGGATCCACAGTAGAAGGACCCCTGAGTGTTGTAGCAGGGAACAACAGGGTTGGAGGAGCAGGGTTTGTTGGGCAGGTTACACTCGTTAACATCAGACACACAGGACGGGTTTCCAGACGGAGCTTCCCAGCCACTCTCACAAATGCATTGATATTTAGGCTGTTTATTCAGAAGGAATAGTCACAGTGTGAAAACGGTGTCATTCACAATCTACAGTGAAACAGAATCATAGAAACACAACAAAATGATATAATACTGAGTTGTTGTATAAGAGCAGTTGTTCCCTATTATATGCCACAGAGGCCCAACGACATGTCCAAATGGGATTCATATATGTAGGACTTTTTGCAGATCATTTATCATCACAAATCAAGGACCTGTGTCAGAAGTAGTGATGGCCAAATTAAGCTTCATGAAGCATTTTATTTATTTTCTGAGCCCACTAGATGGCGCTTTTTGTTCAACAAAGGGTTTCTTTTTTGCAGTTGAAATTATTTGTCCACTTAGAGGTGCGCTGTTCAGTTGATGATGTGGTAAAAACAATATATAATCTGCTATATATTCTTTAAATGTGTAGTGGTTAAGTGACTGGTTACCTGTCCAGTTATAACCCGGTCTGCATCAATACATGTGCCATGTACACACAGGTCCTGTCCTGCATTCCTGCAGTCATCGTAACGCACCGTACAGAGAGTCCCAGACCATTCTGGAGAACAGGTGCAACTGCACAGAAACAGAAATATCATTAAAATACCATCAAGGTAGCTATTATTTTAAAAAAAGACGACTATTGGAGAGTATGATTCATAAATAAATTAAGGCCCCAAACATATTTGCTCACTTACCTCTATTAGTATCTAACTATACAGGGAGTTTAAAGGGATAGTTCAGATTTTTTCAAAGTGGGGTTGTATGAGGTACTTCTCCATAGTCGGTGTATTGCCTACAGTAGATGCTGGTCGGAGCACCCCCAGTTTCAGAGAGGAGGCACGGAAGCTAAGTAATGTACTTCTGTGGATGGAGGCTGCAGCTAAACATATTTTAGACACCTAAAAAATGTTTTCAGTTTAAGTGTACACTATATTTAGAATATTTTCACCACTTTACCTTGCCGTTTGACAGCCCTGTTTTTACACAGGAGGAATTAAAGCCGAGTCACCAGACTCTTGACAAAAAACGGGAGTTGCCACCGCTGCCTCGTTTGTTTGTGTCATTGTGTGATGTGGTAAAAGGGTTAGGAACTAACAAAACTGACAAACAAACTAACTGATCGAGGCAGCGGTGGACCAGCAACTCTGCAAGGTAAAATTACTGTTTTTGTCAATGGAGTCTGGTGGTTTTGAGGACACAGCAGTTCATTTATCAGTTTCTGGTCCTGTCTTGACTGCCATCTACTGTACACTGACTATGGAGAAGTAATTATTCAGCCCTACTTACAATAATGTATCAGTTATGAGAAGCTTAAGACGTACGTGAATGATCCAGGAGTGTTGACACATGTTGCTCCATTCTGACAACTCTGCAATGTTCCCGAATACACCTGACATTCATTCACATCTGTTGCACAGTTAGGACCCTGACACACGCACGCACACACGCACACACGCACATATGCACGCATGCATGCACACACGCACACACACACACGCAGCAAGAGAGAAAAAAATGGGAGAAAGAGGTTCAGAATCAGCTGAAAATACTAACAATAGATGAGACAAAACTTTAATGATCGTTGATTATGTCGTCATTGAACAGGAATAAAACACAGCAAAGTGTTTTATTGAAACAAGAACCATACGACCATATTTGTCGTTTGTCCCTACTCTCTAATACAACCCATATGAGCGTTTTAGCTCTCATACCTAAATGTTATGTTTGCAGTTTAAAACATGCTGTTAACGTTGTTAAAACGGACATAGTTGCAGTAGGTTTAGGTTTAGGCAGAAGAACTTGGTAGGATTAGAAAAAAGGTTTGGTTTAGGTTAAAATCAGTGTATTTGATACATTAAATCACTTCTGTGCAGCCGCATCACGTGCCGCGAAAAGTGACGTACTTCCAGTTGTTACGTTAAGTTAAAAATAACTCACTGTTTAATTTTACTTTCAAACGGGACACAAATACTGGTCTCCTGGGTGAAAGTCCTGTGTTTGTTAAGATCCATAAAATGCATTATTGTCCCATCCCTACTAGTTGGTTTTTCAATAATGTCTACAATTAGCCACTGAAATAACCACCCTCATAATGTAACAAACATAATGGGACTCACAGCCCAGTTGCTGGGACACACACAGTGGTACGAGTTGAGTAAGTTCAGACACGTTCCTCCATTCTGACACGGATTACTGCTGCAAGACACCCTCTGGACGGTCTGCAGGAGAAAAGAGGAGCGGAGAGAAACATGACGCGTGGAAACAGACCTGAGTTTGAGCCATTACACAACAAACAGTTCTGAAATGTCTTACCAATTCAAGTGCAGACACTTTACTCTCAAGTGTTGTCACCTGGAAAGCATGGGAATATGTTTAAGTTATTTGGACAGATGTATTGTAAAAAGCTTTTATTATTTGATTGCATCAAAAATCATCCACACGGTTTAATGGAGGGAAAATGCAAATGAGCTGAATGACCTAATTGAGTGAAAATACGAAGAAGTAAAAAAAAAAAAAGAAAAAAGGAAGATATTAAATTTATTAAAAAAAATAAAAATAGAACAATTACTCAATTTCATATCAGATTTTCATCCAACAGGAACTAGATTTTAATGTCCTACCTTGGTATCAAGCTGGTTTAGTTTGTTGGTGATTTCAGGGGGAACTCCTCCTCCGTTAGTCTTAATGTCAATAATGTCTTCTTTGTTGGTTTTGATCTGAAATCAGACAGTTACAGAAACGTCAGTCCACAAAAGCTGAAGACAAAATGGTTCCTGAAGAAATCCTTCATGTACATTGAAGAAATTAGTACAGTGTGGTCTGATTTACCATTTTAAAACAAATTGTGAATTACTCGCTTTTTTATGTTTCTTATGGGCCAATAGGGGTCAAGGGTGTTTTTTTTTTCTCTGAAGTAAATTTAAACATGTGCACTTTACAAAAAATATTTTCTCACACAAAACATTTTTCAAAGTTTATGTGATCATTCTTGTAGCTGCATGTCATTTATATGGTTGTAAACTCGAAACAAGTTTTATAAATATGAGATTCTTATTAGCATTATTATCATGGGGCCCCTATAGGCTGCAGCCTCGGTCAGCATGTGCATTATTTCTTCATGCATGCAGTAATCCAGAGCAAAATCATTAATTTTTAAGTCACTCAGTAACACTAAAACCACACTTTGTGCTGTCAGCAGGTGGAAGGTTTGCCATCAGTGACTTACATGTTTCACTTATCCTGTGAAATATTTTAACATCTACAGGATTGTGGTGGCCATCGCCACACAACTGAAGGTTTAAGGTTTCACCCACATCATTACCACCACCACTGTCATGTTGCTGGTTGTTTTAATTTTATATCAATTCATTTCTGTTTTTCTTTGAGTTACCTGCTGCTGAGTTCAGCTCAAACAAATATTAGTGAGAGGGTGGAGCCTGCTTTAATGGAGGCCCCAGCCTTGGACCATACCAAAAACTCTGGCAGCATGGGGGGGATCAAGGATTCTATGTGTTGAGTTTTGGTTTTTGTGTATGTTGCCCTCCCCTGTGTGTGTTTATTGGTTTGATCAGGCAGTATGTATAGGTTTCTCTCATGTCTCACTCTGGTAGGTCTGTTAATAGAGTTAATGTGTTGTTTTTTCAGTAGAGTTATGTTTAGAACATTAAGCTACTGTAAGATATTATGAGTTTCGTTTTAGCAAAATGCTCTGGGTAAATTTGAGTTATCTCTGGTAAACAGTTGCATGGGATATATGCCTATAGTGCTTTTATTATGAAAGGTAATAATGGAAGGAGTGGATATGGTATGTGCTGCCTATGTCAAGGTTGAAAGTAGTAATAAAGTTTGCCGTCCTGGTTCGGACCACAGACTGTATATAAAGACTACAGAGACTCTGTGTTGTTATTTTATAATCCTCATTAATAAACAACACAAGGTGATTGATTGGTCATTTTATTTGCGGTGCGAAAGCTCAGAAAAATCTGTCTTGTTCTGAAAAATGTTTTCCGCTTTTTCGCCGCATAATATTTGCGATCTGTGTGAAAGTACTCATGAGAAACACAACAGTTTGGAAAAAAAATTGCAAATTAATCGCTGAGTCAAGTTTTTCCTAACATTTTTAATATTTGTAATATGTATTATGATATATATTTAATAACAGTAAAAATGCTCAATGTTACATTTACTCCTTACAGAACCCGAAAGGAAGCAGAAGGTTAATTATGGTTTATAATATACAATATACACAGACTGATGGCAGAATTAAGGTACTATTTTCATGAATGCTTGAAATTGGGGGGGGGGCAAGATTTTACATAGAGC
>JAOVVB010275062.1:0-17790 GCA_028570985.1 Heterobranchus longifilis | reverse complement strand
TAAAGTAAATCTGAAACAAAGCAATTGAATTGAATTTTCTCCCACCACAGGAAGTCAACTGAAGGATGAGCACCAGGGAATGGTGCACTACCATTTGACTGACAAAACACTTACCTGGGCACAGGTAACACATTCATACAGTAATACAGTACTCTCTCTGCACTTATGCTGTGTGAGGGTCCCCTCTAGTGGACAGAATGGTACACAGTAAAATATTTCAGCTGCAATTTTATAGCTTCAACAAAATGTTCAACCACAGGAGACATGTTTAAAATAGTTCCCGGTAATGGTAAATGGTAGTATAATCATGGTATATACTCAAAAAAAAAAGTGAATGTTAAGAAATATGCAAGTAGCTGTGTGTGCACAGGGGCAGAAATAAAGTATATTTGTATTTTCAATGCTCAAAAGGTGCAGACTGTAGCTTTAAGGTAGGTAGGTACTTTTATTGTCCCTGTGGGGAAACTCATTTTCTGTGGAATTAATTTCATGGTGCTACACATACACAAAAAATAGCACATAAAAACAGATAGACATGACATCAACAAATCACAACATCTGATTTCACAGCACTGCACAGTCCCCATGCCACTCGTTTAAATTGTGATCTTAGCACAAAGTTTTGGCTAACACCACAAATGCATTCATATCACACTTTCCCACCTTTTCTCCCTCCGTATTCTCCGCTCCCACCTATAGGTGTTCGGCACTCTGGAGGCAGCCAAAGAGAAATACCAGATTGAAGACTACTGCGTTAGCCAGATATCACTGGAGCAGGTGTTCCTCAGCTTTGCCCAGTTCCAGCACTGCACAGAGGGTGGCAGGAAGTAAGTGGAGTGAGGGATCCGTCCATCCATTGTCCATTTTCTACAGTGGTGTTGTGTGTGTGGGACTTGCCTCTGTTACACAGCAGGTGCGTACACAGGCTGGAGCAGGTTTATCTCCAGCTCCATTTTTACCTTGACCACCACCAACACACACACACACACACACACACTGGGCCAGTCGCATCAACTTCAGCATTTCTACTACTGTATCATGTCGTGTGTCTTTGTTGGGTCATTCATGCCGTTCTTGTTGTTGTTGTGTGACGAGGAAGTGGGAGAATTGGGATTATGATGTAGGGGGATGATGATTATACCAAGTAATGAACTCTGCACCTTTTTCATGAGGTCAAAGACAATGATACCACTCATTAGATACTACCACTACTCCGAATTATGTGTGACAGGGTTTATTTGTGTGTGTGGTTATGTGTGTGTGTGTGTGTGTGTGTGTGTGCTTGTCTTTTTTTGTTATTTATGATTTAATTTTATTGATAATGTTTCCAAGAATGTGTGCTTTTTTTCTGTGATCAACACAAGAGAATGAACCACTCCATTTGATACATGTATGAAATCGTTGCACACCTTTGCGCCTTATCTAACTAATGAGGGTTCTTGTTTCTTTATATTACCCTATACAAAATGCCTGGTTATCCTTAAGAACCGCTTAATGTTGTTGCCAGATGTAAATAATGTGACGTGTTCATGGTACTAAAAAAAACCACTTACTCATTCAGGCCAGAGCAGAACATTTACTCATTTAAAGACTGTTTTGGGCACATTAATGAATGCATGTATACAATACGATTTACAGAGTGCATGATACTGGAAGAGCAGAGAGCTGCTAGCGATAACTAGAAGACCGTCCTTGTTGAGGATTAATCCTCAGAGTACATTTATTCCAGTCTGAGTACATTTTAATACACCTCCATTGTCCAGGAACCAATTTTTCGGTTTTCCTGCCAAACAAGTTACAGCAACAATGTGTTACCATGTGGATATCCAGCCATTACAGTTTACATGGAAGCTATTTAGAAGGCAATCATTGTGTGACGCAGAAGATGTATTTTCAAATGGTGCAGTAAAACAGGATGTCTTGACTTCAAATCAAGTTATATCAGACTAAATGTGATTGATTTGGGCCTAAAACAGCAAAACTGCGATGATCTTTTGAGGTGTTTTTGTACTTTTTTTGTGTGTTTTTCATGCAGCTATGCATTCACATGGTGTGTGTGTGTGTGCGCGTGCGCGTGCGCATGTGTGCGTGGTACAGAAAGAACACGATTCCTGATTTCATCCAGACTATACTAAAACAGTGCTATGATAGTCCTTAAATATTAAAACCAAGAGATTGTTATTGCTCAGTGGACAAACTTTACTGCTGTGTCAGCTTTAATGTGGAGCTGCTCCTTCAGGAAATGCAATAAAAAGGCCCAACAATGTTATAGATAGTAAAAACTTAACTAAAATACTCTGCGTACAAATAGATGCCTTGTTCTGACTGAGCAAGAATGATCAGCATAATGTTTGTTCCTTTCATTTGGACGTGCTACTATGAACCTCATTTCAGAGCATGCCCAATTGATCACTGTCTCAAAGCCTTGTCTGTACTTTAAAGAAGTTGTAAAAAAAGATGTATGTATTCTGTAGGAATATTTCGAATAGCATTTGAAGTTTAAACAAACAAATCCCACATATTGATGAGAAATAGATTCTCAATTTTCTGCTTTTCATACTTGTTAAAGATCAATATTATAAGCTGGGATGAATCAGCAATTACATTAACATGAGTAGAGAAATGACATTCCTAATCTCGAAAAAATCACTCTGACTTCACAGAAGTGAGATGAATGTATTCACTGTCTTACACGAAAGCAAAATGCACTCACGGTAATCAACTTTATTAACAGCTTCATATGATTTGCAGCGCTTTCTTCATGTCACCAGATGTGTGTGTGAGAAGAAAAGTAGAGACTGACATTCCAGAAAGACACGGATATGTGGCTTATTGGTCTTTAAAGGATTTAACCGCCTAATTTTTGACTTTTGTTACATTTGTGTATTTGCACAATTTTTTCACATTACATGTATGACTTGAATCAATTTCAATGTTAGATACGTAGTTTGAGGAGAAATGGAAATGTTTGCGCTGCTGATATAGAAGGATTGAGTTATGCTGAAATACAGTGTATCATATTTAAAAAGGGAATTTACATCATTGTAATTGTGTACTGTACTGTACCACAAAACTGACCTTGTCAACTGTACATGTATCGCTATTCTTTTTAAATTAAATAATGCTCTATGCAAATGGTAGCAAATACGAGTGCCTGGTCTCATTTTTCCACCAAGTGACACTTGACACCTTTCTTGAATCTACTGTATAAGCAAGGCTTTATATAATAATAATAATAATAATAATAATAATAATAATAATAATAATAATAATACATTTTATTTATATAGCACTTTTCAAAAACAAGTTTACAAAGTGCTTCACAGACATAAAAACAGAAAATACACAGTGAAATTACAAATTCGAATAATTACAATGCAATCAATAAATAAAAGACAAAGAAACAATTTTAAGAATAAAATAAAAATTAATAAAAGCAAAAAGGGAAAAATAACTCTAATTAGAAAGAGTTTTAAAAGAGGAGTAGGAGAGGAGTCGTACTTAAATGTAGGGAGTGACAACTGGGAATTTTGGAGGAAAGGAGAAATATACTGTACATTAAGCACCGATAAGTGTTTCATATGTACTGATTCATATGACGATATTACACCGGAAACAAAGAGGATTTGCACGGTAAATGTTGGGAAATGACACTATAAGTCGCAGGGCTGTGTTATCAAGTGTTAAGGCCGTTACACACCGGGGACGTGACGAATAAATGACACAAAAATGCGAAATAATATTTGACATCAAAACTATTCATACCAGCAGCGATACAAATTTGCGACAATGTTTGAATAAAAGGTTCGCAAAGAGGACCATGACCCAGAGACAGTTGTGTAGAGTTTAACGTTAAGCTACTGTAAGCTAATATCAGTTTCCTTTTTCCAAAATGCTCAGAGTGAATTTGAGGTCCCACTGGTAAACAGCTACATGGTATATACAGTATGTTTAGGGCTTTTATTGTGAAAGGTAAGAACGGAAGGAGTGGAGTAATCAAGTTTGTCGTCCAGGTTCAGACCACAGACTGTAAATAGGAGCCTCTGTGTTGTTGTTTAATAATCCTCATCATTTGCGCCGTGTAATATTCACGTTCTGTGTGCATGTACAGAAAAACAACAGTCCGAAAAATTGACGAAAAAAAATGTTTGTAAAGGCCTTTACTCTGAAATTTACTGAACACATTTATGTTCCCCAGAGGATAAACTGTTTCCATTTTGGACACTGCATGGACTTTACTACAGGGTCATAATGTCATCTCTGCACTCAAAATATATAATATAATGGAAATGTCCTGAGCAGGGGGAGGAGCCCTCAGGATACATTTTATATTTTTAGCCCCATGACTGATAAGGCCTGAAGACCAGATGGACCAGAACTGTCCCGCCTTTAGGGGCCTCTGGTGGGGCTTAGTCTTGTTGTATTAACCTGTTTGGACAAGGTGATAGTAATGAGATGTTCAGACAGGATCCTGTGAGTTGTGTGTTTGTTAAAAATATTTAAATGTCGGCTCACACGTTCCTGTTTCTTTCCCAGAATGCACTGGCAGCCTGCGAGTTCCTGCTGCAGAACGGTGCTCACGTCAACCACGCAGACAGCAACGGGAGAGGGCCGCTTCACCACGCCACCATCCTGGGTCACACCGGGTAGGACACACTGTCTCACACACACACGCTGTCTCACACACACACACACACGCTGGTGTCCCATTTCATAGAAAACTCGCCTGCACACTGACATAAAAAAGGTGACAGAATGTGAAAAAAATGTGACAAAAAGTGAATGTTTTGGTCATTATCAGTGCAACTTACAGATTGTGTAATTCTAAAGACAAAAAAAAAAAAAAAGAAAATAAACAATGACCGATCCGATACGCAGCAATAAGATAAAAAACAAAGATACACATACAAACAACAGGTTCCTCAGGCAGACAGTGAACAGATTACTTCTACACACACTCAAAGAAAATGTGTTTAAATCTTCCGACAAAACAGAACCATTAACGAAGCTGAGTAGATTCTAGAGCTGCCCCCTCTTAGTCGATTAATCGACTGATCGATCGATTTGATCTCCGTCGACTAACATTTCTTTAGTCGATTAGTTGATTTTTCTGCTTTTTTCATGCTGAATGTTATCTTATGTAATCTTATTTCCAAGAAACTTCTGAGCACTTCTCTTGTAAACACAAGATTCTTTGTAGAGAAACTTACATTTTACAGATCTGTCGATTAAATCAACGAATCGATTAGTCGACAAAACCGTTTGAGTGCTAGTTGACTAAGGATTTTTGAGTAGATTCCCAAATGACATTCCTGTTTTGTGTAGAGTGTGACGTATAGTGTGACATTTCAGCACACAGGAAGTGATTAATTAAAATATAATACAAAAGAGTCTCCTAAAGAGAAGTTAAGACATTTTACAGCTCAACTTTAGGATGTTTTTGTATCTTTAAGCAGGACAGATCTTTGACATGATTTATGAGTTTTGATGTCAATTGTTTCATTTCAAAGCAGCGCAAAGTTGCCCGTTGTAGCTTTACAGCAACATTTTTATTAAGTGATCTTTAACAAACAGAGGTGGTTGTTTATTTGGTGAACTGAGAGGGAGAAAACGCAGATAACATGGAGCCCATTATTCCACTACCTGTACTTGTACCGCTTATCAGAAAGTCAGAATCTGTCTCTAATCTCATCTGGCCCAGGTCTGACTGCAGACTTCTGCTGTGGAGCTTTTGTCATGATTTAATTTATTTTAATAGGGTTTACTTTTACAGTACGTTCAAGAACAAAGTTTACGAGAGAACAAGAGTCTCTTTTTGACCAAATGGTTCCAAGAACTAATAAGCCACAGGAATGTAATTCAGGAATAAAAACTAGGTCCTCTTCTAAACATCCCTGTTTGCATTTTCACTTGAAGAACCATGAAAATCCGGCAAATTAGTCCAAAGATTAATAAAAAAAATTGAGATGCAATTGTCACACACATGACAAAATTGTTGTTGTTCTTACTATTTAAATGTTGCGCAATTCTGATGTTTAAATTGATGTAATGAACAGATATGAAAAAAAAAAGAAATAAAGTTCTTGATTTCCTGAAAACGGTTCCTGGACCTCTGGAAAAGTTCCTGGCTACAGTAATGCTGTGTTCACACAACACTGTCGCGCAGTCGCCGTCGGTGTTGCTCAAGCGCTCGTTTTGTTGCACATTTCACAGCAGCATTGCATCCTTGCGTGCACGCAATACACAGAAAGCTAGCATAGCATCAGCTAACTTAGCTAAAGAACAGTACCAGAGAAGAGGACTGGAAACTGTGAAATAAAAACAGAAGATGAGTTGACGCATCGGAGCGCTGAAAGAAGTTGATGTCAGCTCAATTTTGATTGTAGCGCGTCACGCAGCGACAAGTGTCATCATCATTTTGTAGCTTCGTGTCGCTGGTAGTGTGAACACAACATAATCAGGTTTACCTGGCTGTCAGGGGGGCAGATTTTAAGTTTTTAAGACTCAGGGTTCGTACAAAGTCTCGACTTTGGATGCTTAATTTTAACCGTTGTGTTTTCAAGGTTAGGAATATTATTGTATTTAAAATATACTCCTTGAAAAATGCTTGATTTTCAATATAATCTAGTGTTTCATTTACACAACTTCATGCAAACTCATGTAAACCAAAAATCTTTTAATATATGAAACAAAATGATAGCGTCATCATATTTGTTTGTTGTCTGTTGTGTGATATAAAGGCTTCAAGAGTCTGGACATTTTTGGTTTAGGTACCTTGAAAGTGCTTGAATTTCACTCTTTAAAAAGCTGTACGCACCCTGAAGACTGGAGTGTTGATGCCCTATGCTCTGCACACACACACACACACTCTCACACACTTTTTGCATGTCTTTGTTTTCCCAGCTTGGTTTGTCTCTTCTTGAAGCGAGGAGCGGACTACAACGCCAGAGACAAGGACCAGAAAGACCCCATCACTATCGCCGTGGACGCCGCCAACGCCGACATCGTCACTTTGTGAGTAAGAAAAGACAAGAAAAGCCTCAGAATTAGCGGTCGACCGATATGTGTTTTTCAATGGCCGATGCTGATACCGATATTTAGAGAGCAGGGCGGCCGATGGCCGATTTATAGTGTCGATTTTCTTTTTTGGGTTGTTTTTTTTGTGCATCTCATAAAATAGCCTACGACAATTTAAAATTCCTGAACTTAAATGAACATGTACACATATTCAGCAGATAGCAGCATCTCTTTGTTTCTGAAATGTATAAATGTACATAAATAAAAACAATGTTAGTGCACAGGAACACCAAGCAGCATCTCTTTGTTTTTGATCCTTTTGTAGATCTGCATCAGTCGTAATGTTTCCAGAAAAGTGATGAATCAGAGAAAAGTGTTTACAGAAATAAGTTGTAATTTTTTGAGAAAAAAAGTCGTAATGTTTGCAGAAAAAAGTCGGAATGTTTTGACAAAAGAGTTGTAATTTTTAGAGAAAAAAAGTTGCAATGCTTCGAGAAAAAAAGTCGTAATTTTTCCAGAAAAAAGTAGGAATGTTTCGAGAAAAAAGTTGTAATTTTTCCAGAAAAAAAAGTCGTAATGTTTTGAGAAAAAAGTCGGAATGTTTTGAGAAAAGAGTTGTAATGTTTCAACAAAAAAGTTGTAATTTTTCCAGAAAAAAACTAGGAATGTTTACAGAAAAAAAGTTGTAATGTTTCAAGTAAAAAGTTGTAATATTTCAAGAAAAAATACATAATGTTTTGAGAAAAATGTCATAATGTTTCAAGAAAAAACACTCTGCACTTTAATCGGCCTTGTGATCTGAGTTTGTCATCCTCTCCTCCTCAGGCTGCGGATCGCCAAAATGAACAAGGAGATGCGGGAGATGGACGGAGCGTTTGGCCAATCAGGTCACTCGGGGGGGCAGGGAGGTGGGCGGGCCCACAGCAGGAAGAGTCTGCAGGCTATAAAGAACCACATAAGTGGCTGGGCTCTGGGGGGGCAAAATGATTAGAGGGGATAAAAAAAAATGAGCTCAGGACAGGAGACGGGCAGTGAGACCGGAATGAAGCTAAAAGGAAACAGACGTGGTTTTGTCAATTTAAGCATCCGAAATCACTGGTTTTGCAGTGTCATGTGGTGTTTATCTGCAGCATCTGCAGAGAAATGATCCTGGCCTCATATCATACAAGGAAACATGCGTCATCACTTCTAAGATTAAACAAGAAAAAAAAAAAGCATTGAAAAAGCATAAAATCCAATTGTTGTAAACCAAGACAGATTCAGAAGGGTACGACCATATAAAGTCTCAAGGACGTAAGTGAGAGCAGATTTATTATCAGAGAAGACAGCAACATGTCTTGTGAAACAAAGAAGGGACATTGTGAGAGAGTAATAGGAGTCCACATTGCACTTTGAATTACAAACGCACATCATCCTGCACTTTGAAACCCACAGAATCTCCAAATCCCTTGTCAATAGAGAGTGCTGCATGTGGGTGTATAATGGAGGTTTAAGATATATATATATATATATATGTTTTCTGATATTGTATATGTGGGATGTTTTATATAGAGTATGTACAGAGTTTTGTATATGTGTCTTTTCAGTCCAGTTATGTAAGCTAAATTCAATGTCGGGTTTGGTTCTCAAGGACTATTCTGTGAATAGTGACGCAGTTTGAACTCTGTCAGATATTAGGTATTTATCAGAATTACGAGAGCTCCGTGCTGCAGCTGTGGAGGTCAACAGAGGGGTTGTGTTTGTCATTTGGCTCCTTTTCAAGCTGCAAAGTCCATTCTTTCATGATTGTCCTATCAAGGCTTTTTGTGAAGTTTCACTCATGAAGGAATGGAAACGTGACGCTTTTTGTCTGCTCCAAACAAACTGCTGGTCAGTATTTGACGTGCTGTGCTTTTATCACTGTGTCTTTTGTCGTGTGTGCACTCATGTGTCTTTCGCCCTTCTGCCCGCTGAGACGTCCAGCTGGTTTCTACTGCTTGTGCAGTGTGCCACCTCCTGCAAACTCCGAGGTAAAGTGCATGTGCATGCCCTCGTGTGTGTTTATTTGTTCAGCTGCATGCTTCTTGCTTTAGGGCTACAACTCTTTAATGTGTTCAGGAAATAGTTGGTGGAGTTACAGTCATTAAAACTGAATGTCTCTGAACAGCTTTGGATGAAAGATGTTCTTAAACTTAACAGCTTCATACAGAAGCGTATTGCATTCACTTGACAAGACAAAAAAAAAGTCCCCTGTTTTTCTGAATTAACGAGATAATTATCCTGTTCATTTAGAAAAACAGCAGAATTTATTTTTTCGTGAAAATGTATCCCATTAATTCAGAAAAGCAGAGCAGAATTTATTTATTTTTTGTGAAAACTTACCTCATTAATTCAGTAAGAGCAGATTTTTTTTTCATGAAAATGTATCTCATTAATTCAGAAAATTATGAGAACTTATCTCATAATTCTGAGATAATTGTCTCATTAATTCAGAAAAACAGAGCCAAATTATTATTTTTTTCATTAAAACTTATCTCATAATTCTGAGATAATTATCTCATTAATTCAGAAAAACAGGGCAGAATTATTTTTTTTCATGAAAAGTTATCTCATTAATTTAGAAAAACAGCAGAATTTTTTTACTTTCATAAAAACATATCCCATTAATTCAGAAAAAATGGCAGAATTATTTTTTTTTTCCATGTAAACTTATACCATTAATTCAGAAAAACAGAGCAGAGTTTATTTTTCATGAAAAGGTCTGATTTTTTTTTTCTCAAGTGAATGCAATACGCTTCCATAGCTTTAAGTTTCTAATACTCTTCAAAAAAAAAAAAAAAAGCACCACTCTTTAAGGCTGTCTTTAATGTCTTCTTTGGTCTTTTTTTTTATCCAGGTGATGAAACCTACCAGGACATCTTCCGAGACTTTTCACACATGGCCTCAAACAATCCCGAGAAGCTCAAACGCCGCAGTGCAGACCCCAAACCTTAACCAGCTGTTGCCTCCTCCACACCCCTGCTGCACCATGCCACATTTCACACTTTGCATACTTTCAAACACATGTATAAAACATGCTAGTCTCCAGCTCACACACACGTTCCCTGGCTACCTGCCACATGTTCAGTCATAGCTCAGCTGCTGTCCTCCAAACAGTGAATTCTTTGTGCGGACACGTCAGAGCAGAACAATGTGGGAACACTGGAGCAGCTTTATGAGAGCAGCATGAGGTGTCTTTATGTGTAGCAGAGGGTAACACCATCACTCTGCCAAGATTTCTTAATTAAATCTGGTAAATCTTTGTTTTCTTAAACTAAAAGGGCTGTTTTATGTTCCTCTGCCATTTCTATTGAATCGTTGCATGAAAAAGTGAAAGTGTTTGTTGGAAATGGACATAATTGTTGCAAAAAGTAAAATTCTATGTCTTCCATTGAACTGTAATGTATACAGTTTTCTACATTTGGGACATTTTTAGACATTGTTCATGTCTATTTTGTTAAACTGCGTGAGGTACTTGAGATTTGTATCATGATCAAATAAACCGCAATATAAAACGTACATTTAAGTGTGTTTAAGTTTTAAACCTGGGGGCCACGGCCCCCACTATGGGTTGTAGACAACTTTTTTTTTGGTTTTAAGTATATTTAAGGGTTTTTGTTTTTTGTTTTTAGTATATAGTTGTTTCTGTGAAGAAAACTTAATGAGTAAAGAAAACAAAAAATACATAATATAGAGAATTGTATTAAGAGTTCCTAAAATAACAGGAAACTCATCTCTGATGCAATTTTCACAGGAAATAATCTGCTCAAAATTCACCTAAATAGCTTGTTTTACACAAATGTCCCTATTCGGGTTAATTGTTCTGTACTGTTATTGTTATGCATTGAATATAATATGAAATAGCCATAACATATGTCAGGGGTCGTCAGTTTACTCAATGATAGAAAAGGGGCCCCTGAAGGAAAAATACTGTCATGAGTACAAATCCCCAGCAGAGGGCGCCATCATTTTATCATCAGCAAAAAGTTGCCACTGAAGACCTGCCTGACACATTGACGACACAAAAACTACTAAACGTGAAGACGCATTAAAACAAAATACATTACTTTTTAATCAAGAGTTAGTAGAACATAGAACATTTTAAACATAAAACAGTGTGAGAGTGCAGCCTGGATGTTTGATTTTACTTTTCACAGCTTTGAATCACAGAGAAAAAGAAAACTGGTTATGATGAACATTTTCCACCTTTCAACAATTACGGAAGCTCCGCTATTCAGTAGCTGCCAGCCAGTGTGATGAAATGACGCACTTATAAGTCACGTGCCTTTAACCAGCAGGTCGTCTCTGTCCTGCAGACACAGTGTTTTTTCAGCTGTTGTCAAAGCCAAATATCTGATTTACAAAGACACTTATATGTCTTTCACTTATATCCACAGTAGGGTAAAGTTATTTTGAAATACACACCAAAAGGCACAACAAATGACTTGTATTAATTACCTGAGGCTCTGTCATATAGAGGGGCTGTTTACTGGGTAAACAATCCATATACCTGTCATGTGTAGCAATAGTATGCACTTAACCGTTATTTGTTATGTACATACACAAAGCACAAGAGTGCTGTGGCATCTGTGCCTCATTAGAAGAATATAGTTTAAATAAGGACAGTGAAGACTGATCATGTGCAAAATTTAAATATGCTGGTCAGTGTTACAGAATCAGATTCACATTTTACACATCAACTACTAAGAAAATAAAAGTGTTTTCTACTTCTTAGTTTCTTTGTCAAGTATGCAGAAACGTGATGGCATGTGCAATAATATAAAAAACATATACTAATAATAACATACATTTCCTCTCTTGCATGCCGTCCTACCGTGCATGTAAAGCAACCACACATCTGTATGTTGCAAATAGAGTATTTAAATTCCAAGCGTTTCCTTTTAGGCACACAGGGTGTGTAACAGAGTGAGGAACCTGCAACCCCTTTTCACAGTAATCTTCTTTCTTCTTTGGGTTTGAATCTCTGAGGTATAAATGCAAACACACGTGCAGCAGCATGTGCTTCATGTAGGCGCCGTCGTTATATTGACTTGTACGTTGTTGACAGTGTCAGATCATTAAATCCTCAATGATTCGTGTCAGAAGGCAAACTATGCATCTGTTCCAACTCTGGATGCGAAGCCTTATCTTTGTCATCAAGCGAACGTCTTTGAGGAGGCGGAGGGTTCGTGCAGGAGAAGTAGTGAGGCAGGGTGGCCATGGTCAAAGTGCTGAGGATGGCGAAACTGCCCGCTACGATGAAGGAAGCCATGTAGTTGCCCGTGATGTCCCTGAGCCACCCTTCAGACACGGAGACGGGAGAAAGGAGAAGATATTTAACAAAAGGGCATACAGATGTCGCATGAGAAGTATAAGAAATCTCTCAGTCTATGAAGAAGTGCATAATGTATACTAGAAGACCTGATTACGTAATCAAGGCTTTACTCTAAAGTGATCGGTGAAATCCAAACAGGGAAGCTTCTTAGGTCAAAAACTAGGCCTCTAGTGAGATCTCTGTTTCAGAGTTTTCACATGACAGAGGGGGGGGGGTGTGGAGGTGCGTTCCACTACCCATACTACCATACTATTTAGTATGCCAGAAAAATATTTAATATGTCCTAATATGTTTTACTTTTAGTACATACTGCAGCTGCCCTTACAAAGTACGTACTGTTGCATGCAGTATGCATACAAATGGGACATACTACTTCGTCATACTACATTGTGTCTTGAACTTTGACCCTCTTGCTCATATATGCTGTGCAAAGGATTGTGGGGCCAGAATAGCCAGAAAAGCGTGCTGGCTTGCATACCGCAAAATGCGACCGGATGTAGTAGGACATCCTGGTATTTGCAAGACAGCATGCTTTTCTGGCTATTATGACCCACAATCCTTTGCGCAGCATATATGAGCAAGAGAGTCCAAATTCAAGATGCAATGTAGTATGATTAAGTATTATGTCCCATTTGTATGCATACTGCATGCAACAGTACGTACTTTGTCAGGGCAGCTACAGTACGTACTAAAAGTAAAAAGAAAAAGTATGCAATTTGGAAAGCAGCCTTTTATGTTTTAACACTTAGGCTGTGCTCCAAATTGCATACCCTACTTTTTCTTTTTACTTTATTGGAACGCACAGATAATTACAGATTAAAAAAATTTAAAAAAAAGGATATATATACATGTATATGTGTATATATATATATATATATATATATATACATACATTTAAATAAATACAATAGAAATAATAAATTAAAAAAGTTTAGATCAAAATAAATAAGATAAATTATCTTGTAATGTGTGCACTTCCACAACCTACTGAAAAGTAGTAAACATATAGTCGATATATGAAAATAATGAATAAAAATAAATGAGACCAAAATAAATGAGATTAGATATATTGTAGTGCACTGCCACAACCTACTGAAAACATATATTTAACATTTAGGTAAACAATATTTAACATATTCCAGTCAGTAGCTCAGTGAAAACTGTAGGTGTAAGAGAACTGGATGACCCTGATTACTTGATTAATGTTTGACTACTTTTAGCTCCAGTGTGTTAACGTGTGTTTACGGACTGATTTAGGTCACTTTAGAAACAAGGTGACATGACCTACATTGAAGGAACCGATCTGCTCTTTCGACGTGCTCTTACCTGACAGAGGCGCCCCCAGCAGTCCCGTGCCGCTCTCGATGACCTGCAGCAGCCCGAGGGCGCCCATCGTGCGCTCCACGCCCACGATCAGGGGCACCACGGCGAACATCAGAGAGGTCAGCGCCCCGGAGCAGAAGCCGTACAGGAGGCTGATCGCCATCAGTGCCGTGTAGGAACCGGACAGGGAGCTCACGGGCAGCAGCATGATGAACACCCCCGCCAGCGTCGTCCACACGCTCAGCAAATGAATCAGCCGAAAGTGACCCAGGTCCGAGAACCAGCCGGACGCTACTCGGCCCAAAATGTCTGTAGCGCCGGCAGCTGACATGACAAACGCAGAGTCGTACTCCGAGAAGCCGACTTGCCGGCTGTGGGCCACCAGGTGGAAATACGGCACAAAGTAGCCGACGTTGACGAGAGTGACGGCCAACGTGTAGGTGACGTAAGGCCTCTCGAAGAGCAGCGACAGCTCCAGGTAGGAGGAGACTCTCGAGACTCGAGACTTCAGAGGTGACCTGCTCTCTGAATCCACCTGGGGGAGAGAAAAAGACTTCACTTTCACTGTCATCCAACATCCCTGTTTTTTCATGATAAAAAACATTTATCTTTCTTAAAACAGCTTCAGCCAGTCTTAAGACAGTGACATAATAATAAATAATAATATGTAACTTTATCCTAAAAAACAATGTATTACAAAAGTAATCCCTATCAATCATCACTTATGAGCCACTGGAAGTGTGTGATGGTGTCTGTGTCTGCAGAGACCCCGCCCTCTGCCTGTATTTTACTATTTGTTTCTGTGTACGTAGTGGTCGGGACATTTGTGGGCGTGGCTGAACAGACTGGTATCCCCATGTGGGGTGTCACCCCAGCCAATAACAGCGTGCATCATCCCTCGCAGTCCCAGCTCGTCACAGCTCACAGTCCCTCGGCAGACTGACTGTTTCATAGCGATACAAGGCAGCCTGTCAATATAGGTTGAGTATTTGTGTATTCTGTATTCTGTATTCAGAATCTGTGCCTTTAAACGAGCTGTGGCGACTTCCGTGCGGTTGTGATGTCACAACTATACAGGCAGAAAGTAGAGCTGCAAGTCAATTCGCCAACTATTTTGATAATTGATTCATCGTTAAAGTAATTTTTCATACAAAAAATGCTGTTTTCAGACTCACATATGGATATTTCTTGCTTTCTAGCATTTAATATTATATTAAACTGAATATCTTTGGGTTTTGGACTGAAAAAACAAGACATTTAAAGACATCACTTGGACATTTCTCACTATCTTCAGACATTTTAGGGACCAAACAATGAATTGATTAATCTGCAGATTAATCGATAATGAAAATAATCATTAGTTGCAGCCCTAGTAGAAAGTGCCGCTACAGTGCCGGTCAGTCATTCACCGACTGCAATGATGGTGCAGAGAGCACTGACCAATCAGAGCAGACTGTGAGCAGCGCTATCTATTAGACAGTAGAGTCTTGTCTCACCTTTGCTGGGGCTTTAGTGCGTCGCTGTGGTCGGATGAGAGCCCCACAGGGTATAATGTTGAGGCTGAGGCCCCCGAGAATCAGGAGGGCCCCTCGCCACGCGTACGTCTCCACCAGCAGCTGGAAAAGCGGATTGAAAGCGAAAGAGGACAGGCCGATGCTGGAGAACGCCAGTCCCAACGCCAGGGTGCGCCGGCGAGTGAAGTTAGCCATGCCCGTAGCCACCATGGGAGTGAAGACCAGCCCCCACCCCAAACCTGGATGAGGGGGGGGCACATGCAATTAACAAGGTTAACAGTTAACTTGATAACCTTATTTACAAAGAGAGGATGTTTTCTAATCCAGTCATCCCTGAAGAACATGCACTAAACCAGTTTATCTTGATTGCTGTTGTTTACCTGAAATGACACCCATGGTGAGGTAGAGGTGAACGAGACGGGTGGCCTGCGAGGCAAGTATGAGGCCGAGTCCAGCCAGACAGCCCCCCGTCATCACCACCACCCGGGCATTGTATGCATTACACAGTGCTGCACCCAGCAGACCTGCAAAACAAACACGTATAATGTGCATGCTATCACCAACAAAAATGGATGTCAATCTTAAACAAAATATTACGGTATTACAAGCCATTAATTATGTCTGTATTTATGTCTGTTTATTTTTTATAGTACATTTTATAGTAAAATCTATATGGGACACAGGTGCAACAGAGTATGTGCCTGTGTAATCAGGCATGGGTGATGGGGAGATCACGCAGTTTTTACCACAACACACTGCACATATTGTTTTGCAATACACAAGTAATTTACTGTAAAGTGAATTCTTCATTAAATGGGAACCTCACCCAACAGTAATTACTGTTTGGACAGCATTTGTTTGGAAGTGCGTCAAAAACATGGTCTCCTCCCGCACCCAGTGGGTGGCTAATTACTGGGCAGGATAGTCGCTACAAGTACAATCAGGTTGTTAAATTCATCTTATTCTGCACAGTATCATATACAGTATACTCTGCATCAGCTTGGTCCAGCACTTAATTTAATGTACATGATGTTTATACTGAGAGAAATATTTAAACCTAAGACACCATGTTTTTTATGGCTGCACAATGAAAATGATTTCTCCATGACTTGTGCGTCATTTCTACATATTTCCCCAAAACTCAGCCTGATATATTTGGAAACTCGCCACTAGAGATTTCAACATGTTCTGTGGGTTTGAACAATATCTGGCTATACAGCATGAGTTTGTAATGAGTGACCCACTGGTGCTTGTTAAAGGGTTAATGAGTTGCAGCCCCTTTCTCACAAACCATCTGTAAAATGGCTCAGAAATGTAAAATCCTTGTATAAATTATCGCTTCCTCTTTAGTTATACCTCTCACTGTGTGATTCAAGATGTTTATCGTCACTCCGGTTGTACAAGTATAATCATGTGTATCGCTGGGAGGCTCCATTAAAGACAAACAGTAAATGGTAAATATAAAAGACGCATAAAATATAATAAAATAAAATATAACAAAATAAATATATTTTAAATCCACTGAAGAAAAAACTGTAAATATAAAGACATAAAATATAATAACAAAATATAATTAGCAAATACCTAATGACAATAAAATAAAATATAATAGCAAAACATAAGAAGCAAAAAAAGAAATCCATTTCAGAAAAAATAGTAAATAAAATAGAGAAAATAAAAATATAAGAAACAAAAAATATATAACATATAACTAAAATATGTATAGGCATATATATACAGATTAGTATACAGTTAATAAGATAAATGTTGCATGATCATGTCTTGTGTGACAAAAGAATTATTAAAAATTATTACAGCCATTGTGACAAGTAATTAGATTGTTTATCAAGCTGCTTTTCTCAGTTTCCTGTCAACAGATGAATGGATGATGAAATAATTGCAGTGCATTACAAACAACATGTTCGTACTTTAGTGACTCACTGAAGAACTGCTGTGCTGCCAGGCCCATGGATGAGATCCAGGAGATGGCCTGCGCGCTCTCCTCAAAGTACTGCACGAACTCCACAAAGAAGATCCCCAAGCTACGCATCAGGCCGAACACGAGGCTCGCGCTGACGAACAAGGCGCCGACCAGCACCCAGCCCCAGCCTCCATCGGGGCCCTCGGGTTCCTCGCTCCGGCCCTCTGCTTTGGGCTTGACGGTGGTCATGTCTCGGAGAGATTTATCTGTCAAAATCAAATCATAACAGAGTGAGGAGAGCAGGTTAGGAAGAAAGGAAGCACCGGCCAGAACATGAAGATATAAGCCTCGGGAAATGTAAGCGATGGCTCACACATCCTTAATAGCCATAATGATTAACTTTCCACAGGCCAGTAGATTGTCTGGTTGTGTCATGGAGGTGTAACTAGGCTGCTTAACAGGTTGGCCTTCATTTGTAAACAAGATATAAGTGAGAGGTGAACTCTTCAACAGTGGCACAGAAAATTAAAAGGGGTGGCATGCAATTGTTCATTGTTTGGCTTTTTTTTTCTAGTGAAGTTTTCAAGTGATTGTCATTCTTCACTTCTTTTTTTTTCAGTTTTCTCCCCAATTGTACTTGGCCAATCCCCCCCCCCCCCCCC
>JAOVVB010275054.1:0-17792 GCA_028570985.1 Heterobranchus longifilis | reverse complement strand
AAAAAAAAAAAAAAAAAAAAAAAAAAAAAAAAAAAAAAAAAAAAAAGGGAAAATCTAATGCATTCCTCATTTTAGTTACTGAGGAACATTACAGGAAGGAACATCAGCGTGTATAGTGCTGCAAAATTTCATCTAATGGCACTGATGTGATGCACAAAAGCACAATGTGTTCAGAAGCATTCAGCATTAAAGATAACTATTTAATGACTGCTTCATAAGCATGTACTTGGAAATTTCCTATACTTTATTTATTGAAAAGGGGCTTAATTACAAAAACATTAAGGAGTTTTCATGGTGCCTCCGAAAGGTTTCAAAGGCAGTAAAAACAAGAAAGAGCAATAGTAGTGTATAAGAAAGTAGCCCAGTTGGCAAAACTCAACTCGCACCTGCAAGACTGAGGATCTTCAGACAAATACTGTGAATATTCATATTTCCATTAATGATTTAAAAAAAAAAAAAAAAACTTAAAACTTACCATCAGTTCTGCGTACCATCCCAACCTAATGCATTTTCTTGATTAATAAAATACTTAAATTTAAGCGCATATGCACCGATTTGAGATTCAGCCCATGACAAAAATTTTAGATTAATCTCAAACATTAGTGCATTTCCCATTCAATCTACAGTAGAAACTCAATGGACTGCAACAGTTTTGGCTCTGACAAGTCATTCCAGTCAGTCAATGTCCCTCCCACCACTCGGGATCTTTTAAACAAATGCCATTTGCTTCTGCATGTGCATATTAAAAAAAATAAAATAAATAAATACATTAAGCATAAACAAGGTTGCCTTGTGTTGGGACGCGTCACAGAACCCCAGTGGGGATGATCTGATGATGTTACAATACTTGACACTAGGCTGGTGAGTTGGGGACATGAATACTCATTTCAAAAGACTCGACTTGTCTTAATCGGAAGCACAGCAGCTTAGTGGTTAATTAGCACCTTAGGGGTTGGGGATTTGAATCTTACTTCTGGCCTGTGTGTGTAAAGATTGCATGTTATGATTGTTACGGGTGCAACAGATCACAAAACCCATGGTTCGGATGGCATCGCTGCTTTTGGTCATGGATCGGGTAAAATTAAATGTGAAGTTCATTTGCACAAGTAGTAAATGCTAAGAAAAAAATAAGACTTAAAGCCAAGAACTTGGTCTTAAATGTAATCAATTATGATGTCCAACATTCAAATTAAATTTTATGATACGATTTAATACCAAATTGTTAAAGTGCAATATGAGGTTACACAGGCGTTTTTTGTGAAAAAGCTACCGACCTTCCGTCAAACAAGACGACTATCTTGTTGGTAAAAAAAAAACAAAAAAAAACATTTAAGCTAAACGCAAATGACAAAATATGTCCTTATATAATTAAATATGTCAGGAGAATATTTACACATCTGCAGTACAATTAATTTTGTTCAGCATTTATGGGCTGGGCTCAGCCGGGCTGGGTCATTGCAAGGGGGCCCAGTTTTTCTTCAATACAAGCAAAGCGTGCTCCAAAGGAGAAGAAAAATAAATCAATAAATAAAAAGGGGGGGAAAAAAAAAGGCTGAGAACCACTGGGTTAAGCCATAATCTCAACACAGCTGTATAATATGGCAGGGAAAATCGCGTTATGCCCCAGAATGCTTGTTCGTGTTTACATGGGTCTCAACGTTTTTCATAGAGACCCTCCCTAGAACCCAGCATGGTCAGATAATTCTCCTCTGAGAAGACGAGAAACGCAATAAAACTCGAACCATCCACTGGCAGCACTTCATGATTGAGTATCACTGTGGACACGGATGAGTCTTGATGCCGATCGCTCCTGGAAAGGTCTGTAATCACAACCTCTGATTTGTTTGAAAGGCTGCCTGTCCATAATGAATCAAGCAGATAAATTCCTTTATTACAAAGATAAACAGGACACCAAAGATGCATAAAGTCAGTCCTCATAAATCAGCAGAAGAATGATTCCCTAAGTTTACAGCATTAGAACTTGGCCCTCAAACAGATGAATGGCCAAGTCGACTCGAAACTAAGTGCTTCACAAATGCTGACTCTGGCTGCACCGGGTTGGGTGTAAAAGATGTATACATAGGAATGAGGGATGGCCTTAAGTAAAAAAAATAAAGAAATAAATGAGTCAAATTATATACACTCCCGTTATATTAAAAAGTTTGATTGCTGCACCGTCTCATCAGCGCTTTCCATTCAAGGCTGCCATCTCCCCAGTCACTGCTGTGCAAGTGTGAACGCGTTACGTCAGTTTTGTAACTGCGGTGCGAGCAAAAACAGACGTGCACAAAAGATAAGAAGCAGCGATTCGCGTTACGTCTGGTGCTGAAAACTCCAGGAAGAGATAAACAGAAGTAGTTTGGGTATCGACACATGGATTCATCACTACGAGCCAGAGAGTAAACGGAAACACGTATGGAAGGAAACATCCTCATTCGCCAAAAGACAAGGTTCAAAACTCGATCATTGGCTAGAAAATTGATTACAGTTTTTTGGGATTCTCAAGAGCCAGTATTGGAACATTATCAGGAAAGAAGTTCGACTATTAACAGTGCTTGTTACAGTGAGATGCTTGTTAAAGAGCTGAAGACTAAACTTGGGATTAAACGCAAAGAACTGTTATCCGAGGGCGTTGTGAACTAGCATGATGCACGTCCACACACTTGCATTTGGGGCTCGCGGCTCAGCCTGAAACGGTTAGGAAGGGAACCCGAAAGCAAACGACAAATGAACGATGAGCATCGCAAAAAAAAAAGCAAGGAGATCATATCGGAAAAAATTACGCATTTGTCTTCTCTAAAAAGTTTCTTGGGTAAGGAAGAAAAAAATAAATAATATAAAAAAGGGAAGCAAATTCCAGATCAGAATCATGTGTAACTGACCGACAGTGCAACCTTAATTTTCTTAGATCACAAGTAAATAAAGCTAAAAGTTAAACAGCAATGTGAAATATTGGGATTCCAGACAAAGACAACGGTTCTGGAACAATCGCATGTAACTAATAAAAGTCACATTTGGTGTCGAGCACAATGATGGTTAACCTGCCATGCAGACGTTTTTAGCATCCAAAAGCTAATTGCTTGATATTCTCCTGAAAGAACAGCCATCACAATGAAGGAATGTACCTTTAAGGCTTTTCGCCTCGGTATTTAGACACCACTTAACTACTTTTGTAGATATAATGCTACTTGCTGCTTTTGTAAACTATGAAATAAAGCTTCAGTCATCGAACCATGACACCAGCGATGAGTAATTCGCCTGCAGAACGCTGAACCCAGATTGTTAGTAATGGAAGGGATTATGAGGAACAGCGCTGAATAAAATGCTAGAGAAGCTCCGACTGTCTGAACACCGTCTCTGCAAAGCCTGACCAACTCTAGTCTAACTTTCCTCTTCCCTCTCCTCTGCCATATGACGGAACAGATGGGGAGGAATTTCATCGCTTTCACTTTCTCTCAGTCTCTCCAAATCCCCTCGTTTCGCACTTATGAAAAACACATGCGCGTGTACTCGCGCTCTCTTGTGCCGCTACACGCAAGAGTGTTAATGGAGAGGTGTTACTCAGAGCTAATCAATAAACAGGGAAGATTGTGTGAATGCAAATGTTTATTATTAAAAAATAAAAAAATAAAAAAAGTCAGATCGCTGATTTTATTGACCGACATTCTGTTCATTTTCCTCCCTATAGGACCTCAATGGACTTGAAATGAATCAATCAGGATGTGATTGAAGTGTGGAATTTGGTTAGACCCCTTTAATAAACATTAGAAATTATAGCCAAGTGCATCATTATCAAGGTCCACCATCAAGAGATACTGGATTTAACTTATTTACTTATTGCACAACAGACAGCTAACCTTAAAACGAGAACCACTCCAGATTAAGACGCTGCTATAAAACATCCAATAAGCCTTTCCAATACTGAAACAGGATTAATATAAATGAAATCAAAAGAAAAGAAAGGTCTCATGCTCAAGAGAATACCACATTATCTGTCAAACTTTGTGGAGTCGTCTATACTGCTTCGCCCTGTTTTCAGTGTCACAAGGGGCCTGGAACCTCGGTCAGGAGACTTTGGCCACGAGGCAGGGTACACCTTGGACAGGGTGCCAATCCATTGCAGGGCACACACTCACATTACGGGCACTTGGGGAATGGCAGTTAGCCAAATCTGCATGTTTTTGGACTGCGGGAGGAAACCTGAGAACCGAGAGGAAACCCACCAAGCACGAGGAGAACATGCAAACACTATGCACACAGACCTGATGCGGGTACCGAACCCAGGACCTTGAGGTGCAAAGCGACTGTGCTAACCACTAAGCCCACCAGGCATGAGCACTTAAAGCTGCTAATTTAAAAAAAAATTATTTTATAGCACTTTTAACAATGGACATCATTGCAAAGCAGCTTTACAGAATCAAGGAAAATTATGGAAATTAGTTAAAATGTGTATAAATCAGGGCAACGGTGACAAAAGAAATTAAATATCCCCAAAATGGCAACAGGAAGAAACCTGGAGAGGAACCAGACTCACCAACCCATCCACATGGAACTAGGGACCTGGAGTTTGATTGAAGAAGCAGGATGATTCCTGAAACCTAGAGCTGTACTTTACAGATGGATAGATGACTCAAAACAAGTTTCGCAATCCAAAGAAATGGGATATTCAGTTACTGAAGACAAAGCTGGAGGCAGATAGACTCCCAAACAAGAAGAAACTAAAGGTAGCTGCAGTAAAGTGATGGTAAAAGGAGTTATGTCCATTTGGCCCACACTTCCAGACTTAAGGCAGTCTTGGACTAAAAGGGATTTGCATTCATGTATTTAAAAAAAAAAAAAAAGAAGGAGGGGGATGTTGGGTTGTCCAGATACTTTTGAACCTGTGAAAACTTGATTTCTGCATTTTAATTCCATTATGATGTAGAGAGGCAAAGTTATGAATATTGCATCACTGCCTACAGTACTTATGGAGCGGACTGTATATACTTTTTCTAAATGTAATACTTGCATCAATGTTTTTTTATTCTTTTTTTTTTTGAAACCGGAAACACAGCTGCTTAAATGAATTAAATAAACAGTATACAACTTATTAACCAAGTGCATTCAAATGATAAGGAGTATTAAATTATGCATTCATAGCTTCACTTTCTATATACACACGTATTTACGAAACGTACAAATTGTTCTCTTCTGCACGTTCCCCAAATCACGTATGCGCGAGTCTGATCTGCACCTACAGCTCTATAAACAGAGATGCCATTCATATCTTGCTTGTAATTCACCAGCATATGTGAAATGTCACGGAAAGCTATGCATGTGTGATCGAAATTCCGCATTAATTTACTGTTGCGCGTGTGCTTACCTACATTTACAGCACAGACTCTCCAACACAAACCAACAGTCTACCCCCTCACACGGCGCACTGGTTACGTCCTCGGCCTTGTTGCACTCCGTTCTTGACGCGTTTAATTAAAATCATTACCTCGTACTAAAGCGAACACACAATTCCTGTCACATTAATTAAAAATGCCATAAATAAAAACACTGCAATATGGCTTAAAGAAAACGATGGCGATTATTGTCATGGTTACATTCCAACACACTTTTAAAAGCTTCAATTTAGAGCTGCATTTCATTTCCTGATTGCATCAACATAAGACGTATATAATAAAATAATACCTCTAGGCTAGTCAGTCATTTGTTTTTTTTTTTTGGTAAGGTTGTAAGGTATTAAGCAATGCAAAAGCAAAAGTGTGTAATTGCCATACTTGCTGTAATACACTGTATAAAATGCTGCAAACAAGGACAAGATAAGCAGCAGAGTTTAAGTTATTTTTACTGGAAACGACGAACATGTGCCAGAAATTGTGAAAAAACACAAAGTGTGTTAATCCACAAAATGAACCTTTCGTTCTGGTGTGACCTATGGTCCGGAAAATGAGGCATAAACAATCTTTGCATCTGTCCCCGAGTGAACTGAGATGTTCAATAAATGCTACAGACCGCGCCGTTTCCAAATGGCCAAAAAAAAAAAAACCAGGAAATCTAAATGAGCTGATTAAATGAGGAATAGGAAGCCCATTAAAAGTAGCACATACAATTGCAAGGACTCTGCTGTGAAAAGCCACCGTCCTTGAGCCTCCTGCTCATGAGAAGCCCCTTCAGTCCATAGTTAATGAATTCTTACTGTCAAGAGTGGCTTTACAACAGCATTTCTCCCCCCAAAAAGCGTAATGCATTGACCTTTTCACGTTACGTAAGCTTCATTTACCGATCATTAGACGATTACCAGAAATCGGCTCCAAACATTAAATGGGCAACATTAAGCGACGCATTTCGATGTGACTCATCCAATAGATTCTGAAAGGGCTTTTCATAAGTGGCAGTCACAACAGCTCTTTAAAATGATTTTTTTTTTTTTTTTTTACTTTAAACAAGCGCAACGTGCACACGCAGAACAAACAAATGTTTCACAAACTTTTTCAAGAATTTTAAAAAGGATGACTAATCCTATTGCTCCTTTCATTTCGCATACATCCATTATTTGAAAAGATTAAAACCATGTTAAGCACTGAATTATTGAGCGTGCACATATTCAATTAGTTATCAGTGAATTCAATTCAGAATTTATCTAGTTAATAAGTTATAGTCTGTGATTAATAAATTCACCATATTAAAATGCTTAGATTTACTTGTATAATAAATGTTCGAATACAGAAATGCATGCAACTGGTTAGAGGAACCAGAATATGCAGTTTTATACGTCATCTCCCCTTTCAACTTAACAAATGTTAAAGTAAAATAATCTCTTGAATGGGACCAGTCAGATCTGAAAATTAAAAACCTAGAGCCTTATCCTCCTGAGCCACCACTCCCATGTCTTACATTTAAAGAATCTTTGTAAAAATGAAGCCATTAGGGTCAAACTTGGTCATAATGATTAATCTGCATTAAAATGTATATAATAATGTAATGTGTTAAAATTTTAAGATTTCACATGCATCAACACGTTAGTATTAACGGCCTAGTGAATGCCTAAAATGTCCCAACAATCTCTAAGGTAATGGACAAGCACTTTCTACTGTAATTAGGTTCAAAGCCACAAAAACAGGGAATAAATAAGTTTAAAAAAATAAAATAAAAATAAAAAAAACCCAGCCTGGGTCTTAGTCATCATCGCAAAACAAATTTTCCAATCACTGCAGGAGAGCGATGCATAAAGTCATGCAAATAGGTCATTTAGTTAATGTTCAGATCAGACTCCATGTCAATCCCTATGATGTTGTCCATGACAACTTTGGGGTCTTCAACATGGCCTTGATTCCTTGATGGTGTAACCCAAACTCAAGCCAGCATGTTCACTTTTATACACCACTCTTTACAACCGTGATGAGCAGAAAAGCGTCCCAAAATCCACACAAGTACAACATAGTATTGAAAACAAATCTTTCAAGATTAAAAACATGGAATATGGATACTTACCTTCCATGTACCTGCATATGTCCATATTCGTCAACTCATGGCGAAAATGTTAGTGCTCGCATTTTATTTCGAGAACAAACAAGGTCTAAGTTTTTAATGATGACTAACAAGTTTCCTCAAGTACATACTTACAGTAAGTAGATGATTGATCATATCTTATTACAGTACATTTACCATTTTGTAACCGTCAGCTTGGTCTCCAGTCAACTAAAACTCTGGACTAGGCACCAACCTGGAGCTTTTACTTACATAGTGGTCTAGCTAATAAATTTCTCTCTCCACCCCTGACTTTTTTACCTTTAAAGAATCTATGATTATGCATGACATTGAATCTGGAAACACCCCAATTCCCTCCCAGATGTCCCAATTCCATCCTTATCCTTGTTGCAGGACAAAATGTCGAGCCCAGGCTCTCGAGTGGCTCAATGGAAAAGTGCTAGGAGAGGATGCGGAACGCTCGCCCTCCTGCAACAATCATAGCACCACTAGATAAGCATGGGCGCCCGTGAGTTCATACAAGCGGAAGGGGCAGATCCTGCTCTTCTTTGAGTGTGTTACACTGTTCAACGCAGTGTCCGCAGCAGTCCAAGGAAATAAGGACAATTGGAGTCACGCATCCAACAAAGAACGTCACCGTTTTCACCCTCCCTGGTTGGTATCAGTCATTGATGGGCGAATGCCCCAAGACATGGGTAGGAAGACATTGGGAGTCCGTCTTTTACGGGAATTGCATCTGTAAAAAACCTGTTGAATTGCTCATCCAAATAGATGATCTCAGACCAGGAGAAATCAAGGAGTTAGTATGCCAGAAGAGTAATTCCAGTTATCTATCTGCATTAAGCCAAATGTAATTTGGAATCTGAAGCCAAGTAAGACAAAATGTATCACAAAGAGCACCGTTTCAAAGCCAACAGTCATCCTCTAATAAATTGCATATCGATCCATGCTCAGTTTAAGCCTCAAGCCTGTTTTTGCATGATCAACACAATCTCACATCCTCAAAGCAGTTTACTACCCACTTATATGGTGAATACTTTACATTTAGCTCCATTTTTAGCCAGTTTGACCTAAATACTAATCAATATCCATATCTGTTTGCGTATATACAAGGAGGAGTGAAAAAAAAAAAAATCCGTACTCTAAGTGCAGAATTTGTTTTATCCAATTAAACTGCGAGCCACGAATGCACCGCAGTCTTCACTTCATCAGAAGTGAATCTTCATACTTGCAGGGCTGCTTTCAGGGGGCCAAACAAAAGTCTGACCGAACGAGATCAGGACTATAGGGAGAACGCTTTAACATCTCAAAGTAAAGCGTCGACAGTGTGGGCAGAAGTGCGCGGACGTGCATCGTCACGCAAGATGATAACGTCCTCGGATAGCAGCCCTCTGCGTTTAATCTGAAGTTTAGGCTTCAGCTCTTTAATAAGCGTCTCACCATAATGAGCACTGTTGATTGTTGAACCTTTTCCTGATAATGTTCTAGTACTGGGTATTCAGAATCCCAGAAAACTGTAAGCATCAATTTTCCAGCTGATGGTTGACTTTTGGTCAGCGATTGATGACGCTTCTGTTCCATACTCTGCGTTTAATACATCTCAGACTCAGTGATGAATCCATGTCTCGTCACATGTAATGATGCTCTTTCACCATCCTTACAGCATCAGTCCAAATTTTGTTTGCAGAAATCTAAACACTTATTTATGCTTTTCCGCGAGATGTCTCGGTACCTGGTATACACTCAGACCACAAAAAAAAATAAAAATAAAATAAAATCACTGGATGCTGCTCTCCTATTGCGCGAATAACCAGCGCGGCATCCATTTTTGCTCACACTGCAGTTACACAGCGTATACTCGGCACCATGAACAGCTCTACTGTGTAGAGGGAAGGGGCGGCGTGCCCTAACTCACCAAGCCTGGACCGGGATTATTGTTTCCAGCCTCATGACCGTCTCCTATGCCCACAGACTCCGAGAACTTCGCCACAGAAAGCAGCCTGCAGCATCGCCCCACCACCCATCCCACGCAGCTCGGCCCGCCAGCGATATTCGCCGGTTTCTCTGCCCTCTTTAAATAAAAGACCACTTTCTCTTTGGAACCTGGTGTCCGTATTCCACTCGGCCTTGTCAAACTTTAAACCAAAAAAAAAAAAAAAACCCTGATAATTACTACACTTACCGGTCAGGAAGATGCTCAGTATTACATGTGTATACTGATTAAACGGCAAGAAATTTTTATTCTAAAGGAAAGGTCCTTAGGAAGCCTCATCATCTGAGTCTTGTTTAGTTCTCGCCATGTTTCCTAAGCTGAAGCCTGATGTTCTGCAAAATCTCATCCTCATGCAAGCAAATCGATTTTAAGCAAAAGTTTAACGCTCGGGTTTTGCAACTCAATACGCAAGTAGGCTTTATTTTAGTCGTGCAATCACTGCCCCTACAGTATCGATCATTTATGGTAACAAGGCTATTGTATATTCAGTGTTTTGTTAACGGCAAGCTCCAAGATAATGGCAGGATTCATTTACAACATGGCTGCACTAGTGTCATGGGAAGACGATCACGAAAGCTCTTCCAGTCCCAAGCCAGGCAGACAGCCAAGGAGTGTTTAGGAATCCATTTACATGCAGAAGGGAGGGGGGGGGCGGAATATGACTTTCAGCCAAATCCGATAGCCAAAAACGTGTGCGCATTTCTCTTTACACGTCGTCAAAAAAGTTCATATTCCCGGTTGTGCAAAATCGATTTCAAAGCAAGTGCTTTGACACATTACCAGATGTAGAGGCTCCGTGCAAGTTTTGCTCATTTGATGTTGAGCAAAGAAGATTGAAGGAAAAAAAAAAAAAAAAAAAAAAACAGAAGTATACGGCAAAGTTCTTAAAGCAATACGATACATCCCATTAGGATGAGTTATAATTTTATTATACCCTGAATCCCATTACATTTTGCAGGTCGTCTGTGTGCATGCATTCTCCTTTTCAAATGGCCCTGGCGCACATGTACTAGCTGGCACTCCATATGAGGAAGCATCCTATAACACAAACCATCATAAATCCTGGAACACAACGTCTCAACCTAAAAACAGCCATTTGGAAGAAAGAGAAGAACTTTAATCCATCACATTGACTATACTATACTTTTTTTTTTTCTTCTTTTGCCCAAGTCTTAGCAACATATTTTAATAAAACACTAATACAAAAAGACCATTTCCCGTCTACAGTGCATTGCATTTAAGTGACGACTTCAGATTCAAACACAAATCATAGAGCACTATAGAGATCCAAAAACATGGAACGATACTTAAATAAAACGCAACATGGGGATATTAAGCGTGTGTGTGTGTGTGTGTGTGTGTGTGTGTGTGTGTGTGTGTGCGCATGTAGTAATGCATCTACTACTGGGCGTGTCTAGACAAGATTAAGTGACGCAGGTAGGTACTGACGTGCTGTTGGCAAAATAAAGAGCAATTAGTTCAGCGAGCTGGTCCAGTGCACCGTATCTAATGAACAAATCAGTATCAGAGAGCAGCCATGTGGCAGCACGGCACACGCCAGACAGTCTTTCAGATCTTGGTTAGAAAGAAGCTTTCTTAGTCACAGGATAATCTGATTCTGATCTCTGCGAGTAATGACAATCAATGTCGATTCATTGCACACATTGTTCGAGAAAAGCTCGGCCACACGTCTTGATTCAGTCCATCAGCAGCCGGTATGAACTGAGCACTTTGATCCTGACGCCCGACTGTTACGACATCGCAGCAGTGCCATCTGGTGTATATAACGGACATTCCAGATGAACATTTATATTTATATATAAAATGCGTGACAACATGAAAACTAAGCAAACTTTAACATGGAATGGATTTATAAAAGAACAATCCCTCACTTACTCGGATATGATTAGACATAATGGCATGGGGGGTAAGTAGATGATTGATCATATCAAAGATACGAGATGCGTTCGAGCCAAACTGGGACTTTCTCAAAATTTCTCGTAAATCCGACCGACATTTACAGAAACATTCGTGTTGGTGTTACTACTGCTGCTACGCAGAGCGTTCAAGTCAAACTGGGACTTTTGATTGTGCAGAATAAAAAACACGGTTACGAGAGAGTAAATACTCCCTTTATTTCGCCATTTAATCTCCTGATACACTAATCGCAGCGTTTCATCACTAGTGCTTGGATACTCTTGGATCCCTCAGTACGCCAGAGCCTCCTTGATCAGACTGCCTGATTCATGTCTGAAACACTGGCCTCTCAGGAACTCCTTTAATGGGGCAAAAGTGTGGGAACGGCTTGGAGTGAGGTCAGGACAGGTGGATACGACTGTACAGGGGATTGTAGCAATAACTCCCAGGCACGTTCCTGTAATGTGCCAGGCATGTTGGTGAATGATTGTGTGTACAGTGCCAGACAGACAACTGATCCATCAGTTTTTAAGGATCTGGCGTTCCACTCCCTGAACGACTGCATCAATTCTGCCTCAATCAAAGCCAACTTTAAAAGTCTGTATGACGATTTCCTTCATCAGATGGATATAAAATATAAAATGCCATTTCTAGTGGTTAGGTTTATACTGAATTCAATAAAAGTCTGACGAATAAAGTGCATTTGCTCTGTAGTGGGGACTTTAAACACTAATGGCAGTAGAGACGTCTTCAGCAATCAAACAAATCAGCTTCTTGTACAACAGTAGAACGGAGTGCGTGGTTATTTATGCCGAGTATAAAACAGCTTATGAACATAAAAAGAAAAATAATCAACGATGATAACTAAAGTCTCTAGTAACGAGCTTCGGCTTAGACTTCAAAAGTGTTAGTGCTTCAAAAAGCCTTTTTATGGTCAATAAAATAAAAAGCAGATAAAAAAAATAAAATGACCAGTAGAACAAAGGGGGGAAAAAAAAAAAAAAAGTGTAAGCGCAAAAACTTTTTCATTAACAAGAAAGCATAAAGAGCAGACAGTGATACAGGAAGAGTGACTCAGTTTTTGTCACAGCAAACAAAAAGGATGACCTTTACAGGGGTTAAGGGAAAAAAAAAAGCCATAAAATGCTTGTAGGAGTGTGTGAGGGGTCTTACATAACATCACTACAAGGACATTTAGAGTGCTAAGAGTTTTCATCTGTGTGGGTGTACTTAAATATTAGCTCAGCAGGTCTGTCATGCACTTATCTGGTGTTGCGTCACGTCTTGTTTGGAGTAAAAACAATGCGTGTGTGTGTGTGGTTGTGTGCGAAGGCGTTTCGCAATACCTGCTTGGCCAAGTTGACCGAGTCGGCCGTCAGTCTGTCTCTGAGATGGGGGTCGAGCTGTGAGGCTGGCGCGATCTCCACCACCTTCTGGTGTCTCCTCTGGATAGAGCAGTCCCTCTCGTACAGGTGAACCACGTTCCCGTATTTATCCCCTGCAGAGCACAAGATGCGACGGTACGATTTAGAGACCGTGACCTTACGGAGTGCATACATGAGGGCTGTACCGAAAGTAATGCGCAAAAAAAAGGTGGTACGTCTTGAATTAACCGACATGGGCATTTACAAAAACGACATCAATGACGAGCGATCTGCACCGACGGATGAAGTTTAAAGAACGAGCGGTGAAGACGAACCAGGCAGTGGGAGACCATCAACCACTGCCACTTGAACCGCTGTTGATGGGGAATAAAAACTTATGGACACTTTTGCATTACTTCTGTACAACCCTTGTAAAACACATCGCACTGAATAGGAAAATACTAACATACTGTATGCTCACTGCTGTTAAGGCCACATTAATGTTGTAGCCATTTTTACAAGTTTTTTTCAAGTTCTTTCTCAAAGTTCAAACAAACTAATAAGTTCCTATAAAGAAATTAGTGTGGACAAAAGGATCGAAGCCTGAAGTTGCACATTTTAATAAAGCTTTTTTTTTTTTTTTTTAAAACACCTCAATTATAGTCACTTTTAATTTAGTGTATATACATATATTATAAAATATACAGATGGGTCCAATGTACTACTGCAAATTACACATTTTTCTTAACGCATAATTTATAGGGAAAAAAAAAGAAAAATAGGTAATCACAAATAATAAGTTGCACACTTAAACATTACTAGTCGCGCAATCGCAGCAAACTGTTTAAGTTTAAATAAAATCATTTTAAAAAAGAAATAAATCCTTCAAATACAGCTCGTCTCTCTCCATCCTCACGCTGATATAACGTCCAGTACCAAAAACCACCTAAACAGCGAGAGCGCCCTCGTGTGGTGTACGTTCATAGAGACGCAAGCTGCATTACGTAAAACAAACATCTATACAAGTTAAAAAAGTTTTTAAAAAAATTTAAATACTCAAAATTTGTCTGTCAGTCTAGACTGATTTTGTTACAGCATCACGCAAAATTGTCTGGACAGAATTTAAGGAATCCTCGCTAGTCCTTAGGCCTTTGCCCGACGTTAAACCTGCACCATAAATGAAATCGTCCAGTAAAAGTGAAGCTATGAGCAAATACGTGCCAGATTATAAACCCTAAGTTTGGACAGCGTACTGCGCATGCGTCAAACTGCGGGTGTGTGTTAAATCGTCCGCTGGACAAGATTTAATGCAACTTTTGCAGATGTTTGCCTCAAGTTTAACCTGCACCACAAGCGAAATCAAAATGCTGAGTAAATACAGTTATCCACAGTTCCAGTCGGAAGTCAACATCAGTCCAAAACTTAATATCTTTATATCTGATCTACTTTTCGATTGCTCATCTGTGATTCACTTTCTGATTCCCGAACAAGGAGTGTATTTGGCTGACGGCGAACGTAGTACAACTCAAGATACTTAACTTCGCAAAATGTTATTTCTTTGTATTAATCTGTTCTACTACACAGAAAGGCAGACATGTACGGCTTCAACCTAAACATCACTGATTACATTAAAGCTAATCAGCGCTTAAGGTTCAACTCCTGACCCATCCATGACGGGTTACTTATGTTCATTAATTTGTTTTTCATTTTTAAGTTACATTCCTAACAGAAATTCATTGATTAGCATCCTTAGTGTAAATCATTGCGTTTTTTTGTTTTTTTTTAAATACACAACTTCAAACTTATGATTTTCTGTATTATCCATCTTATCTTTCTGTATAATACTTCCAGGTTTTAATAAACAGGATAAACACAATTCCGATCATTTCAAATCCACTTAACCATTTTCATTGCTCGATGTAAGCCAATAAGTTTAGATTTTTTTTTTTGGCTAGGCAGCATCGTAACCGTTACATAGTTACTATTAGATGGTTAGATAGAATACATTTTTAAAAATCCATTAGATATTCAATGGAGAGCTTTTTTTTTTTTTTTTTTTTTAAACCATTCATTTAAAATTACATTTCTGACCAGAATAATCACAAAACCCCCACTGGAAGAGTAAAAAAAAAGGTCATGAACTCAATTCCCGTTACTGTATACCATGCATTTTCCTTTATATACACACCATCTTCTGTCCAAGCAATGCTATAAAGGCTTGTGCTTCATGCGCCCTGTTTCTGCTCATATGCAATGCTTTTTGAACTGAACTGCACTTTTTACCGCATCTGAAATATCGGTCAGAAACATCAGAGAGACGCCTCTAGTTATCTGCAAAGCCAGAGAGCACAATTGTTCAAAAAAAAAAAAAAAAAAAAAAAAGTCATTCACTCTACACACTAAGAGGGAGAGTTATAATGTAAAGGATCAAGGACGGCCCTGTAAAAGCCATTAAAACCGCCAGATGAAACCAGAGCTGGTTTTAAATCTTTGAGCTGCGTAACGAGACACCGCCTGAGGATTATCCACTAAACGGCGTTCAACTCACCCAGAATTTGCACTTCAATGTGCCTTGGCTTCTCAATGAATTTCTCCACAAACAATGCTCCGTTGCCAAAGGCAGCCAGGGCTTCTGAGTAGGCCCGCTGGTAGTTTTCTTCCAGCTCCTACACAGACACACACATGCCGAAGTGGTACTGAATAAAATGAGACATTGTTCAAAAATAAATAAATAAATAAATACAGTTTACTTGAGCACCAAACAACAGTTTTTATAAGGGGGAAAAAGTTCAGGTAGTAAAATGTGATTGGTTGAGTGATGTTTAAAGCGGAATACTTTTTGATACAAGGTAAAGAAATAAATCTAAAAATTTAACAGAAGGTGATCGGTGCAATAAAAAAAAAATTAAAAAAAAAACGAACAATTGAGATCAGGGGATGATATTTTGCTGCTTGGCGACAGCCGTTACCCGTATCCTCCACCAACCACTTCCTACAAAGCACGACTGTGCAGAAACTTTCCACTGATCCCAGGGCAAAAGAAATGCTGTTTGTGACGAGCCACTGAAGCAAACCGTCTCTACGGTTGCACTGAAACCCAATAAATAATGAGCAGATATGCCAGGTAATGGGGGGGGGGCGGTTTAAAAAGGTCTTACCCATGACAAAATACGTTCGAGTGGATTAGCTGACGGCTTTACATTATGCTAATCCGCATTACTGAAGCAGATTCAGCCTCCTCGCCTCGGCTCGACTCACCTCGTACTCCCGCACCACCCGCATGCCGCGGCCCCCGCCGCCGTAAGCCGCCTTGAAAATGATTGGGAAACCGTACGTGTTCGAGAACTCCTGCGCTTCCTGCAAAGAGGAGATAGGAGAATCCGTTCCAGGGACAACAGGCACACCTGCGTAGAAAGAATAGAGACAGAGCGAGATAAAGCACATCATTTCTGCTATGTGAATTACTTCGAAAACGCCAAAGCAACCCAATAATACTAGAACAATGGGTTTTACGAAAAAGAGCATTAGAAAACTTGGAAACTTTTAACAGGTTTGGCTCATTATATAGACCTGTATAAAAGTCTTGTACATGCAAAATACATGTTATAAACCAAAATAAATTAATAAAAATGCAAGTAAACTTTATAAATACAATTAATATACTATAAAGAGAAGTACACACCCTCAAACTAAGCTTATAGAGAAAATGTCTAGCAAGTTTTACGCAGTATATTGCACATATCAGTTATTGGCTGATTTTGAAAGAAAAAAAATTATAATAAAATACCTCTTTATATGAAGGACTCACGTCAAATTGTGCGTTAGGGTTTTCTGATGGGTCACGCAGAACCAAAATTATTACGTTTGAAATGCATACATTTTATTCCCCATCAGAACGTCGGAGGTGATGTCGCAAAAATGTGGAACTTACAAAATGCTCATATTTCTTGGTCACAGACAACCAGAAAACACCCATTAAAAAAATGATCATGCATGTATGGTATATTTTGGTCTACCTTAAACAAATTATTTCTTGCTCAGGTCATATTTACATAGTTGGTCAAAATGAAATTTATTTTATTACATCATTGCTTAAACAAAATAAAAAAAATAAATACATTTTTAATCTAAAATGCTCTGGGTTTTAAGTACCGACTTCATTTATAAGCCATACAATAAAAACATCTAAGCAAAATTTGTACAAAAAAAGGGGCACCTAGAGCTTTTGCACACACTGTATAAAATATGGCAACAGAAATAATGCTATCGTCAGACTTTTTACATTCAGAGATAAACATGAGTCATTACCAGCTAGTCATCACTGATAACAGGAAAAACACTGGTTTGTTTTTCCCTACACATCTATAGTTCTTGGCATTAGCAAGGTGTAAAGATGCATCTAGGCCATTTCAAAAGACATTATAATATACATTAGAATATAAATGTATCATTTTGCAAAGACCACTTTAATGATGTAAAGCTACACGTTCAGGAATATTTTATCTAAATAATATATGTTGAATTGAAGATAAGGATGAAAATGATAGTCATGAGCTTATCTTAGAGCCATTTATAGCTGGAAGAGTAATTAAGAAAGAAAATGAGAACAGGGCATTTACTTAAAAGAAACCCACGTATTTAAAGGTCCCATATATTTCACCATGTCAGAAAACAGCAGAGCTGAGCAACAAGCCAAAATGGGACGGGTATCTTCCTGTACGAGGTCACATTAGGGGCAAAAATCTAACCGGCATGTTTAAATGAACCTCAACACACAATTTCAGTGTCTATGTACATATAATCTAGTGCTGAGCTACACTGAGCTGAGAAACAAGCTGAGAAGGGCATCTTCTTATGAGGTCACATTAGGGAAATTAAATCTAATTGTCTTGTTTAAATGCACCGTTTCAGTTTCTATGTAAATGAGATAGTGCTGAGCCACAGCCCTCCTGAGAACAGCAGAGCAACCAGCAGGAGTATCTGCTTATGAGGTCACAGTAGGGAGAATAAAATCTAATTGGCCCCCCTCGTGAGTGTAT
>JAOVVB010275048.1:0-17792 GCA_028570985.1 Heterobranchus longifilis | reverse complement strand
GATAGTCAATAGTTAAAGTAATTCACATATTAATATTTATTTGTTTATATATACTTTTGTATTTTTGTGTTCTTGTTATGCACCGTATCACCAAAACAAATTGTATTGTATACTTGTATACTTGGCAATAAAAACAATTCTGATTCTGATTCACAGATTTTAACCAGCGGCAATCTCGGGGGCCAAAAACTGCAGTAACTTGAATGGCCACTTGAGGCTGGCTCCAAAAGCGAGTCAATCTCCACAGACCTCCCTGTTAAAATGCCCAACTTTAGAGCAGAAATAAACATGTCTATAGCCTGGTACCAAAAGAATGGTTTTGGTCTCTATAGCTAATTTCCCCATTCATGACAACTGCCTGGGGGATTAATTTTTATATAACATCTATTTCAATTATATTAAGACTTAAAGTTATGCATAATTAAGGGCGTGGGCGCTTTGAGTGACATGTGAGTGCCGTCACAGGTGGCTTGCTGTTAGCTGTCTACTACTGTAAATTGACCCCTCACTCCTCACCAGCCTCACCCTCTCGTCCAAATATGGTCACGTCTGGCTTCAAAACACCAAGACGGCGAAGTGCCAATGTACCAGACTCAGAAAAAAAAGGCAAAAAAGATGCTGTTACTCACATAATGGAACTAATCTGCACAAAATATTGTTTTATTCCAAAAATTGCAAGTTAGATTCTAATAACACAAATCAATTGATTTACAGCCAAAACTTTTACTACGATGAAGTATTTTCAAGAACAAGTTGCCATAATAGAATGAAATGTAGTTTAAATATAGCATGATGTCCAATTTAGTGGTCACATGATAACTCGTAATTTCCAATATAATATCAATATGTGGACATTTTAACAATTGTATTACTACTTAGTTGTTACTTGATGTTACCAAATTGTATTTTCCTGCAGCGTTTCTTTTCCTTCTGTCTGCCATCTTGGTTTTGAGAGATTCGTGATGCACTTACAACAGCTGGCCAGTGGGTGGCAGTGTTGTTAACATCACTGTTATAGCTGGATCACTGGATAGCTGTCGACTGTAGTGACCATATGCGGGTTTTTTTTAAAGTGAGAAAGCCATATAAAGCTATATTAAAAACATTTATGCAAAAAGCTTTCAAAGTTGAGAGCCACACACAGTCATCAGTCAGTCCCTCTGAAAGCCTGCTAAATGAATTTGTAGGAAAACACATCTTCCTGTAAATCCAATAAATCTAAACAAACAAAGTTATAGTGGTGCGACAGTGCCTCAACAGGAGTCAACTCTATTAAGCATTAGGCTTATTTCCAAAATAAGAAGTCTGTCTGCCATGCCGATGAGTCGGATGTTTGACTTGTTTACAAAGCAAAGATAGTCCCTAATTCTATTTAGTGAACAAAAGATGCTTTTTTCAAAGGCCATTGGACATTTTGTAGCCAGTGCCACTTTGCACTGGGAGTTCACAAGGCTTTAAGATGGTTAGAATTGACTGGTGTCTCTTACAGCGTGTCTATTAGGCCCTGATTAAATTTGGGGCTATATATTTATAGTCCCTGCAGCAAGAACAATGACATGGCCCTCTCTTTATAATTAGTTGTGTCTCTGCCTCTCTGTCATTAGATTAAGTTGGAATCCCAGACGCTCAGAGTCTGTGCATGAAACACCACCACAAATGGGTTAATGCAACCCAAAATTCATTACTACAACATTAGGTTTATCTCGTAGACAACGCGTCTCTCTCAAAGGTCATACACACGAGCCATTCACACGAGTCCTTCACTCTGTCTCAACATTTAAGATCAAGCTATGTTTTCCTTTTACAACAAAATGATGGGATGTCTGATACTAAAAATACAACTCCTAATTTCATATTGAGAGGCTTCAGAATAGATGCCAATAAACACGTGTCGGAAGTCCATGTAAAGACTGCAGTTGCTCGATATAATATTTTGAAAACCATTCCATTCATACCATTCACTGAAGTCACATATACATACATACACACACACACACACATACATACATACATACATATACACATATACACACACACCTGTATGGTGGAATGCAATGCAATACAACAGTAATGCAAACATACTTAAAATTTTCATTATTTGTTTAGAATACTTAAGATGACACTAGACAATGGGTCCTCACATGTATGGAGGGGATTTTTCCACTGGATTTTGGATTATTGCAGAAAATAAACTCTGTGGCAAACAAACGTTTATGATACTACATTTTGCTCAGAAAGATAATCTTCAAAAATGAACGCAATTTTTATGATTTTAATGCAATCATCAGAAGTAAAAAGCTAACGTTAGGCCGACACTAAACAAACTACACCATGGTCACATGACTTCACCGTCACCACTACTAAGCTGACGATGACGTTTAATGTCCCCGACAACCTATGTAGTCTCACTTAGCAACCACCTTTTTTAAGACAAGTAAAAGCTTCAAAATTCACGAGTGGGGTATTTACTTATGTATTTTATGTTGAAGAACAAAACGTGAAAATCTCTTAAACTTGTGTTAACCACAGACCTTACTACAGGCATCTAATCAAAAACCCATTGATTTCGAGACGAGGGAACCGGAAGTGCAAAAATGGTAACTCATTTCCGGGTTTTAGGACTCATTCCTGCAGCACTCTATTTGGTGTATGACAAAATGAGTATTGGGCAGTGTTGGACGAATTAAAATGACCTATTGATGATGCTATAAAAGGTGAAGTGATAATCAAAATTATTGCAGTTCATCCTGAGTGTGACATGAATGTTTTTACCAAATCCAATAAACCAACAAATGTCAACCTAATGGTGGCACTAAAGGAATAATCAGGGGAACACCAAAGTCGGAAAAAATAATTTGTTTAATTTGTTAAATTATTTCAGTCTGGACCAAAATGGTAGACTAATTGACCAACATTGTCAGCCATAAAGCCACAGTGCTTGCGTGCTAAAACCTTACAATATAGTATATTTCTATTCATCCATTCTGCTCTTATTATATCATTCATCTCCTCTTTCACTCGACCATTGAGCTAAATAGGTGTAGCTCAAGTGATGCTTGTAAGGATGGAGGTCGAGCGAGAGTAATATCAACCAGCCTGCATCTGTGTTCATGACTTTAGTCAGCGCTGATAATATGCTTCAAGCAGACTGGTGCTTTCAGTGCAGAACAAAGGGTAAGTGTACATGGCTGTACAGTATGTATGTGCATGTGAAAACTAATGGGTCAATTGTGTATGAAACTAAGCTATCCAAGTTTTGAGTACCCTGTGGCCACGAATAGCATGAAAGCCATCTACTTTATCAAGTAGGTCTGACAGAGATAATTAAAGATGCAGCACAGAGCATCATCAGGGAAGATAAGTGTCTCCTGATGTCAGTCAATGTCATTGTCAGTGCCTTCATTCAGGCATCAACTGCAAATGATTTGCAAACTAATAATTGGAAAAAAACGGTTTCAAAAGTTTAGCAGCTAAGCTAGCCAACTAAACAGTGGTAAATGGATGGCTTGAGTAGGCCTACATTCTTTACCAGACGAGTCTTGTGTAGCCAGATCTATCTCCACAGCGCTGTGTCCACGCTGGGGGGGGGGAGGTCTGGATTGAATGTCTTTCACTCCGGTATAATGGAAACAACTCCCTGGCCTGTTTCTTAAACCAATCACAATTGTCTTGGGAGGCACTACGCGAAGTATAAGGCTTTATGCTGACTATCTTTGCCCTAACCTTAACTGCGTCTGACCTTGACAAGCACTAGCCAATCACAGCACAGTAAGATAGCAGAAACAGAGGAGAATGCCACTTGAGAGACGTGCCCAATAACGAGCTTTACACTAAAGCCGCTTGCACATAAGAGCAAAACAGCGAGGTAGAGAGGCAAAGCACATCACCGGTAAACGTCATCATTGCTTTCGGCTGCTGTCAGCCGTCATCTCATTCGATGTGCTTTGAAAGGTCAGCGCGACTAGGTCAAAGGCGACGTTTCCGAGCGCGACACCGAAGGTAGCGCTCCGTCTGGTCGGGCAGCAGCGCTCTCCCCATAGCAAAACAATGGAACGACCAACGCAGAGTGTTTTTACAGCCCATCGTGTGTAGGGAGCTTTACACTGTGGTACGCCAGACTATGCTTTGGTTAATTTTTTCGAGGCCTAAAAAAATGTTTTCTTCTCTTTAGCAAATATTTTCAGAACTAATTTGCCTGGATGTCACTGGTGGAAATGTCCATTAAGTGGCCTACCATATCTAAAGAAAACATCCATATGCTGGTAGGAGAAATACAAAAACAGATCAGTTGTCAACCACCTTTCGTCACAACCAAGCTGATAAGTGGAATGTGTTGTTTATTTTATTGTGTTGACATGTGAGAAGGCTCGGTAATAACTTGTCTGTGTTTTAAGGCTTTTACAGTGCAGCTACATGTCAGAGGGTAGAAAACATGCCTATATGATTCATAGCAAGACGTTGCAACTATATTACACTATATACACTATATTGTTTAGCAGTACAAATGTGTGTCAGTGTGTCATTAAATAGGAAATAAATTCATGCATGCATGTGCATTTACATAGAAGTTTGTAGGAACATGCATTTAAATGAATCAAGACGTGACGGGTCGCTTAAGGAGACGATTCACGGTCTTCTCAGTCAATATGTTAACTGTAATTTCCTCTGTGCAGGCTGGTGTGTTGCCATTTTATTTTATTCTATAAACATAACAACAGCCTGTGACTAATTCTCATTTCCTCCAGTCTTGTGTGATGCAGTGATAAGTTACGGGCAGAAAATTAAAACAAGAGTTGATGAGGAAAAAGTTAAATTAAATCATGATGTTTGTTCAGGAGCTTTTGCCAGCTTTGCTTAAAAGGAAAGAATATATATTTCATCCGATTTGTTGCTTTAAACTGCAGATAATGATACAAAGACATGCCCGCTGGTATAAATCCATTCTTTATTGTATCATTATCTGCATATCTTTAATAAGTGAGTAAATTTAACTGCTACAGCATGATTTGTGGTCAATTAAACTAGATGGTATTAAAGATGCTGCAGCAGGCTGCATTCGGCTCTGTTAACTCTTTTGATTAACTGAACTGAAATCTTTATTGCATATGTTTTTATTTCTTTAGCAGGAAGAGAAGATCAATACCACTCTCAGGGGCTTGACATTTTGGCATCAAAAATATAGATTTGAACTCATTGTATCTTTCCACATGAATATAGCCAAACATTTCACATTGCTTAAATTGAAAGATTTTCAGTGGTTTTCACGTGGGTCATTTTTCCTACAGTGGGAAATCTGCATCGTTTAATTTTTTCACAGAACCCCAGAGACACAGCTATAGCTTAGAGGAAAATGCAAGAGATCTTATCGCCTGGCTACTGAAAACTGCCACAAGATAAACATTGCAGAAGCCCCAAACACTAAAAAAAACAGCTAATTATATTTTGCCACAAATTCCTGTAAACTCTGTATTTGCGTCAGAGAACTTAAATCCTTTAAAAGCAACTGTCTCTTTTGGATGTTTGTGGTTTAAAAAAAAAAAAAAGATGCAAAGATTGTGACTGTGCTTGGTATAATGTCTGCTTGTTGCACAAAAGGATGAATCAGCTTGATGTCAGTAATAAACCCATATCAAACATGATATTTAATAATTTCTTAAAGTTCTTTCGCCAACTGAGACAGATGATATAAGAATGATGAAACAGCCTCGCTGAAAGAAAGGATACAAATGGACAGGGTAATGTGCACCATATGTAGCAGGCCTTGAGATTTCACTGAAGATTAACCACTTATTCCCCAAAAATTGAATTTTCCTGTTAAAATTTAATCAGTCCAGAATGTTAAAGAGGGTGCCATACAGTAGATCCATCAGGATCCTATTTTAGCTCATATTCTGATAAAAGATAAAAATCGTCTCGCTGATATACCCAAAAAAGAAGAACAAATCCTGGTGTTAACTATATTACTGTCATGTGTTCCATGGAAATGTTAGTGTTGGACTTCTGTCTGTCTGCAGTATATTGTGCTTTTAAAACAATCTAAAGCTACAACATTGACTAATTTAATGTTACTTTTTATAGAATATTTTGTATGTTTCATGCATGCAGTTGATTTGTTTCACTGTCTATGAGACAACACAATCTTTGTTCACAAACACATCACTTCACTTTAAATTCCAGAAATGCATGTGCTACAAACATGTACAAGACATCAAATATTTCCATTTAAAGTAATGGTGCAGCCATGGAAAAAAAAACTCTGGGCATGCCTTGGTTCACTCAATGAAGTGCTGGAGCAGGCAGATACAAAGTATGTAATGTTGTCATAAATGGTAAATATATGTTAAAAGCTACATATAGGGTCATTTTCAGGGGAAAATCAGGGTTCAAAATGTTAAGAAAACACATGTTCTGATTACAGACACGTACTTTTCTTGTGTGCTAACTTATCAACCCACCCAATGTGCTGTCATCACATTACATGACACAACATGACCTATTTTTCACATATTCCTGGCCTGGGTCAACCAACACCCACTCTTTCCTTTTTGGTTATGGTCTGACTCTGAGGAATACATGTCAGAATATCTGAGGACGAGGTAAAGATAGACTGATATCCGAAAGACATTAAGCATTGACGAGCGCTGATAAAACAAGAACAAAAAAAAATATTTTCAGTGCAGCCAGGGTTATCGGCTGGTCCCCAAGTAGTTTTGTAGAATAAATACAGACGTGAAGACAATTCAAAATGTTTTGAAGTGAAAATGAGTTACTGGGTAGCCAGTTTGCCCTACAGCCTCGAAAAGAACATGAATCCTCATAAGTAATCCACATAATGAGCCAATTAACAGATATGTATACTAATGAATGAAATTGTAAAGAGGACTAATTAGTCATTTTCACGACGTAAATGATGTATTTAAAATGGAACGTATAATATCTACAAACTGTTCATGTGCATACATTTTCATATGATATTATACGTTTATGAGAATGCATTGTTTGGGAACAGGCTGTAGTGTTAATGAACACACATTAACTGCTTTCCAATTAACTGGTACTGTGGTGTCAGTAAATGTGAAAATACCTGGGGGGCCACAGATTAGGGCCAGCTGCTTCTCGCATCACATGGGTCATTTAAAAAAAACAATTGTACTCTCAGGATTTTATTTTAAATGCCATACTCATACATGTACATGTCGTGCACCTGTACAAGAAACACATTAGTTCCACCTGTGTAGTTCCTACATTGGTGCATGTCTCCCAGCTGTATGACAGAGCTGCTATTGTAAGGTGAACGGAAAAAAATGCAGAGTGAACTAACTTAATTAACCAATATTGTGTGGCGGGCCACATATAGTATATTTTCAGAGACAAGCTGGGGGTCGAGGGCTGCATTTGGACCCCGGGCCGGACTTTGGACATGCCTGGATCATTGGATCGTAACTACAGTATCATTATCGAGTATTGGATGGATTAAGATAAAATGTGGCTTTTGCTTTCATAGATAAAGAATGTATTTTTTAAACTAAGCTTTCTAACTCAAATTCCTGGTCAGCTTAGTTACCTCTCAGACTGAGCTCCATTGCAAAAGGAAAATCCTCCTCTGTCTTAACACTCCTTGCCTGTGGATTTCTTTAAGAATTTAAATGAAGTCTCCATCTTGTTTCCATTTTACATGCTCCCAGTGCGATCTGTAAACACGATATCTCCTTTCATTGGTACGATACACAGATGTGACTGAAACCATGTGAGCAGCCAAGACATGTTTCAGTGATGTGCACTGCACAGTGTGACAATGTATGCCACCACCGCTAAACTCAATCAATCAGGTGTGAATCATTTTATAATTAAATGCACTCAATGTGAAGCCAGATTGCAGAGGTTTTGATGTACAAAGTCTGACAAACAGCATAATATTGCTATAAATAAAGGAGAACAAATCAAGTGTTAGTCAAATTAAATCAACCTCATGTTCTTTTTTTTGCTCTCAGAACTGTCAACTAAATCTGATGTCTACCTTTTGTCATTACAACAATACAGCAATTATTGACTACAGAAACTCATGGTACCACACAAAGACTTAAGTGCAACACATAAAGAAAGAACAATATCTAAAGTACCTGCAAACAATTGAAATTCATTCTTTAAGAGACCCTACAGACATGTCCATAAACATAAAACAGTCATACTCCTTTATGGAAAAAAATAAATCATGCAAAAAAAATACATAAATGCATGCTGTTAACATGATTAAATGGGGCTGTAGTTTTACCACCGTTTACCTCCACAGTCTATCCAACCCAAATAAAACATCTCTATCCTTTCCATATATTTTATAGTAATAACCAAAAAACATAACATTTTCAATTCTATCTGATTTATTTGGAGATTTATCATATTACAGGCTCTCTCTTGCAGTTCTTATTGGCGGCCCAAGGGCATTCTCCATGCACTTTAAAATTACCACATTTCATGGAGGAGGGTACTCCGTGCCTCTCCGCACCTCCAACATATCTTATCCTGGCTCAGCATCATCTGGTATAATTTAATGGGCATAAAGTAGACTCTGTTTGACATTATAATGGGTAACTTTGCCCTCTCCGCTTCTCTTATACTGATCTCATTGTGTTATACAATCTGCAACCACGTCTCAATGTATATAATTCATATAGTTTTGACATTATTGTTAAATTGTGCTAAGTATGAGCATTTAGGCAGGTGATAATATAAGAATGGACCTTGAGCAAAAGCCCAAAGGACAGTTTTCAGTGTGTTGTGGCTGCACTGCTCCCAAACAGTTTTAAGTTTCAAACACAGAAGAGGAATTTCCCCACACTAAAGTATTAACATTGAACAGAATAACTTCCTCAACTGTGCCATTATAGTGTGAGGAGAAGCCATAACCAGTTACTTAGAATTACGCTAAATTGCAGGACCGCTTGCATCTGTTATTTCTTTTTCTTTTTTTCTTTTTCTCTTTCCATGCATCCTCAAAGTCCCTGGCGGACTGTGGCCAATTCTGACGCACTTTATATCCTTTCTAACTACTGTGTGATGTGATACTTTCCAAATGACTACAGAGGCCGTGTGTCAACAGAGCTGTGAGGGGTCATTTGTTTTGATAAACTAAACCTGACAGATACTTTTTGTATCCTACAGTACTTTGTTCCAAGCACAGTATTTTCTTCTTATCGTGTTCCTTGGTGAGAGAAACAAATAATGGTGAGAAGTTGCTGCGATATTTGACTCTCCTAAGAAATTAACAACCCTGTGTTAAAACAACACAGAGAGGGCGGGAGGTTGTTGCTTTAGATAGTGATGAGATGTGAAATACAATCCAGGAAGTTCCATTTGAGTGACAGAATCATGAATATGGAGTCTTATCAATGAAAACATAAAGAAAGGTCTGCACACACTATATTGCCTCGAAACATAACTTAGGAATGTGCCAATACATTTTAACTTAAGGGAGCTACAGTGTGTGGACCTTTCTTTGTTTTGATGCTTGTCTTCTATTGGTGCAACATCTGTCCTCAACAGTATTTGGATGTATGGGACTACTTTGCTATTGTTTGGAGGCTTATTAGAGACAAAGCCACTGCACAGTGATTTATAGTATTTACAAGGATTTTACAACTCACATTGATAACTTTTTTATCTTACTTATCAACTTTGTTGGAGGACGACCCTGCATTTTTTTGCCGGAGCCCTCTGGACTGGCCTCATTCAAATAAATGAGAGAGTATGAGTCTGCATCAAGGGGAAGACAGTCATTAACCCTTTTTTTTACGTCAGGGATCTAAGAACAGGTTGTAGTGGTCTATTGTCAGGTTATTGCCACATTACAACTTTCTAAAAATGAGAAGATTTGTTAAAATCTGATTGTTATCTAAATTGAAAATCACATTTAGGCTATTCCACACAGGTACGCATGAGCAAGTGCTTTATATGAGGTCATCAAATCCAGCAGTGGCCAATACAATCTCCCTCCATCTCAGTTTGACAAGGCACAACCGTGAAATTTATTTACTCAGGGGGGAAGTATAATCCCATGTGAAGTCAAATTGACCTGGAATAAACAAATTATGTGATTTGGGGCTACATCTGCGGTTAAGGTTAGACGGCGCAGGAAACAATAACTTACAATGTTTTGTAAACCATCCAAACATTTGAGGAAAATCTTCAAGGTCGGATGCTCTCAAAGCTCTTTTTCCACTAAATTTTACCTGTTAAAGGAATAATTTATATACCAGAGAATTATATGCTCACACACAAGGTACACTTTTGCAAAAGGCACGTCACAAAAAGGAAGCGTACACACCCTCTGCTTGGATGCATGTCAATGATTTTCCATTAATTGAGCTCAGCTGCAGATGTTAGATGCTGTGAGTATGCTATCCTTTAAGAATAGTGCCCGAGGCTAGTGCCATTCACTGCTGTCTGCTGGATTCTCTGAGGACTTGGCGTTTTTCCCCTCTTACTTTAAATTGTGTCCACATGCTGGAGCAGTTGTTGAAACTGTTGGCTCTAAAACAAAGTGATTATTATTTTTCTCACTCAGCCTGAAATCGTTGTACACTTTTGAGTATCTAATGAGAAAAGTCAAACTATTTTTAGCCCTTAAGTCATAGAAGCACAAAGTTATCTTTTGTTATACTTTAAAAAAATAAAATGATATCACTTGCATCAAGTAACAAGTTGTTATCACAACTTACATGTAATTTATTTGGTCCACAAGTCACAGTTTCATAGATCCCATAGAAACAAATGATGCAAAGGGAAATGATCCAAGATTAATCTTGGATGGCAATAATACAGGATTACTGTAAATAGTAATCACACAGAACACTGTAACAGACACAACACACCTCTCGGAAACCACTGCACTTCAAATAGATTCTGTACCAGATGAAACAGACACAATAAAAAACAAACATCGCCAAAAATATGAAACATTTAATAGGCTTTTTCACAGCTATGGTTACATTTAGAAGGACAGAGTGTAATCATTAGTGATATTAATTATTAAGGATGATGTATTCCTTCATATTATTATTAGTATTGACTGCTGTAACAATAAAAGGGTCCATAACATCTATGCAGAGGGTTGTTGTGGATTAGATAAGAACCATTGTCATTACACACTTTAAACTATACTTTAAAATGCCATGCACATCAATGGTGCACCTACACACTCATTTTCACTTATTGACATCTTAAACCACTCCTCTCTGCTTTGTTGCACCTGTCAGGGAGATGAACACTTATATCAATGTTATTGGAACATGTAGTTTGATGTCCTCGGCTAATAATGGGATTTCACACTGGGACTGTCAGACATGTCAGTATATATGTAAGTATATTTTGCAATGGTCCAGCAACAAGATATTTGGAGGCAGTTTCTAAATTGTATAATATAAACTACCACAGTAAAAATAAGCAAGTTCTCTATGTTAACATTCATTTCCTAATATCTTGCACGTACTGGACATGACACAGTAGACATGTATGACTATCATGTGATTGGCCACCCCAGTAAGAGACCTGCAGTAGCGCGACAACCAACATTACTGTCTTTAAGAGGCTGTAGCGGACTCGTTATAAAGCGAGAGTGAAGATATTGGTATCATTTGAAACTAGGAGACCTAAATGACATCTGACCTCAAAATATCTGAATGAAAATGGGTTCGATGGGTACCCACGAGTCTCCCCTTTACAGACATGCTCCCTTTAACATAATCCCATGCAGTTTGGGGCAAAAACCTGCAATTTTTCTTGTGCAGTATAAATGTGTCATGAAGTCATGTCTTGAATTGCATAAATTGGGGATTACTGGAAAGATGAGACTCTTTCTGGATTCATTGAGCTGAATTGTATTCATGTATTTGATGACTTTAGTTACCAATTTCATTGTAGACAAAAAGCTAAAAAAAAATGCACCTATGGGTGGTCTCTAAGGGTTAAAGTATATGAGTAGATGTAAATTCCAACATGTGCGCACACACTTTATGCCACCCACCCCAGCCAAAAAAAGTCTGCATCCTAGGTTCTCAAAAGGCATGTACCACCAGTAACAACAGATGTAACCAAATCAAAATAAAGTGCAATTATATTGTATTTACTCTTGTTCTTGTGAAATCGGACTAGAAACTGTTGCCCAAGACAACAAAAGTTTATTTTTGTAATCATTTACAGGCATATTCTAAAATGTAAAAAACATGCACCAAAGACAAAAGAAAGAAAGAACAAGATAGAAAGTTGCATACACACAACAGGCACATTTAAGTGAAAAAAGATTGTCTTTTTGAGACAACCTTTGTTTTGGTTTGCAAGTGTTCACACAAACCTTGTGTTAGTCACGCTAACATAATTTAGTTCTGCATGTGATTTCTGACCCCTTCCCCACCACACACATGCTTTACGTTAGGAACAAGAGAGTGACTGCTGGTTTATACCTGTGTGAGTGCACAGAAACCACAGGGCAGCTGTACCAACACACCCGTTTGTTATCCTTGTATTGCAGTGGCCCTCGTGTGCTCAGACATTCCCACAGCGGGATGCCTCTACACTTACATCACCAAGTCCAACGACTGTCACAACACGCCAACTTGATTTTAAAATAGGCTAATGAACTGATGATGTGTGTAGATGCCAAGTACGCTTGAATCGCTGTCAGGGACAGAGTTTGTGTGTGGTCGGCATCATGTCTTCTGTCTATTTACATGCCAGTCTCCCCACGCTGAAGAGCCTTCACTGTGACACTCATCTGTTTCATGTCAAGGTATTTGTGTGAAACAAGATATTTTCCAGTTCTGTGCATGTGTCCTGGTGTGCTAATGTAATTTATCTGCGCTGCTATTGATGGAGTTACAGTAAAATAACCATGAGTGTATGGCAAAATAACAAAAACATATGCTGCATGCACTGTAAGCTCTAAAGTATAAAGTGAATGAGTTTGGTCAGAAATGCTATTGAAACCAGATAACTGGGTATATATTGATTTACAGTCAGAGATTAAGTTTTATATACACATTTTTTTGTAATGCAGCTCTGGCAGGTTTCTTATAAACAAAATAAAGAATGTGTATGTTTTTGATATTTTGTTATTGAGCAGTGCAAACAACATCCACCACCCAGTTCTGCTTTGTGACCGGGGTCTTGACAAAGCATTGGGTCTCGGGTCGAGTTTGGGACATTTCGTTGTGTTCAGGTTTGGTTATTTTCAAATAATCTGTCAATGTGTATCATGTGTTGCAAATAGGACAGAGAGTGTAGCAGAGCATTAGCCTACAGTCAGTAAGATGCATTAAAACTTGCTAAAGGCGATGTGTGATGTTCTGATACCAACCACATTAATTTGGTCATTTTTTTGAGAAAAGTCAAAATTAGCATGATATTAACTAACAGATAAGGCAAAAGGCAGACAATTACTCACTGTTATATACTGGTCAGTAGCTGGTTGCAGTTTGTGTAGTGTTATATTGCCACTAAAATGTAAGCTGTGCATTATTCTGTGTAGGCCTTGGAGTATTCTAACTATTCCCAGGTTATTTCTTTGTGATTTGAAAGATGTACTTTCTGCATGTCTAAAGCAGGCATATCTATTGCTTTTTGAAGAAGGAATAACTAGAATATAACATGGGTCTATGGGGTTTGGGTCAGTCTGAGTCATGTTTAGGTTTTATCGACATAGGGATGTGTTGGATTTGGGTAAAACTAAAATCTTACCAACTAACAATCTTTAATTGGTGTAGTCTTTCATATGAAGAATTAGCTTCTAATCTAAAAGCATCTGTGAACATTTATGGTCACTAATTCATTTTCAAGGGTAAAGTAATTATTTGTCTGCAACTCCTTTAGATAAATGTGCTATAATTCATAAACACACTATGCCACTGCAAAATTATGTAAAAAAAAAAAAGAAGAAGTTATTTTTAGTTAAATTAGGATTAGCTATAAAGCTATTTCACAGGAGATAGGGACATATTAGGGAATACATCATCCTTAAATAACAGATTAATTGGCCATTGGAATCATGTCTGGGAGATCTTCATTATTAGTATTCACCAAGATGGATTATCTTCGAAATAAAGATGAGGCTTCTAATGTTGTAATGAATACCAATCTCATAATGTGAGAGGAGCCAGGAGTTGAAACAGAGATGATATCATGAAGAGATTTTTCTCAGTAAACTGTGTAGAAGGGACACCCACACACTGTCTTCACTTATTCAATAAAGAATATTTGATACACAACGTTCATCAGGTATGTCCTGACACATGGAGTAAACATCTTTATATACAAAAGTCAGGGTCCACAATGACCAATCATCACACACACATATCATTCGTGGCAACAGGTTGCAGCCTGTGGCTCAGAGTGAGCTGCTCCTCCAATAAATCACAAGGAGTCATCAAACCTCAATCAAATACAGATCTGTATAATACATTTTGAAAATATATTAAATGCACACAATAGCAATCTGAGATAGTCATCAATACCAACAATAACCAACACCAAACAGAAAAAAGTAGGTGGATACTATATAATATAATATAATATAATATAATATAATATAACATTGCATCGAAGTCACAAGGCTCAGCTCATCCATATTAGGTCAGACAGGGAGTTTAAGGACAGTGCCTGAAAGTGGAGAAAATAAATAAAAGGCAACATTAGTTAGCCATCATATAGACCTACATTATAACATCATTAGACATGGATCAAAAATAGATACATCTTAGAAATATCAAGTCACATGTCAGCTCAACAGCAATCTGTGGCTGTCAGTCGTCATGGCTACCCCTCTCTTGGGCAAACCCCAGTAAAGTGTCCCATTGAATTTTGTCTTCTGTAGGTATTTGTTATTGTCTCATAAAAGTCCATATGTTTTTCAGGAGGTTATGTTGTGGTTTCATAACTGAAACCTTCTTTGAAATGAGGTTATATCACATGGCATAACTTTTATGACCATCCTGTTAAAGCATCTTATAATTAACTGTTGCCCTGTATGTACACAGCACAGAGTGCCAATGCTTGGGGGGTTTGCCCAGCTGCTGCCGCTTAGTATACAGTATATAGGGTTCAATGCAATGTTGTGTTCAATGCAGTGAAGGCAGGAATTATAGAGGCCATGTGTAAGGTACTATTCATTAAAGCATTACATAATGCCTGACACCTAATATTGTATCATGTTGAAGCAGTTCGCCATGATAAATCAGTGATGTCTTCAGATGCTTTTGGCAGAAACACTCATCGCCGGCCTGAGGCATAAACAAACTAAGTGGCTGAGTGGGGCCTCAGGTATTATAGTTTAATATAACCAACCGCATGGACTTCCTGGAGGATTCAAAAACTGCTTTTTTCCTGTTTGGTAGCTGGTCTATGTTCCACGTATGGTGGCGGTTCATGCATAGTGTGAGGATGTGTGATGTCAGCAGTTTAAAAGTCCTGAAAACCTTTTTTTTTCTCACTTAGCTTCTTACGGCCAATATTTCGGGCATTCCGGTGTAGCCAACGGCTATCTGGGCCTAGACTTTCTCTTCTAAGCGGCGGTATTGTTTACAGTCCAATTAGCAATTTGAGATGTGAGAATGGAGTTGGAGTTGAAGTTGAGAGATGTCATCTCAATGAACAGATATCTGCATTCATATGGAGATAAATAACAACAAAAAGCTCATAAAAGTAGGCAGGTTGAACAGCAGGTTCACATGTTTTACATGCAACTTCCTCAACTTGTTTTATGAAATGTTTGATGGTATATTGACCACAAATGGTTGAGGCAGATAGCTGCCCACCCAGAGCCTGACTCTGCTTGAGTTTTCTACCATTAAAGGGGAGTTTTTTTCTTGCTGCTGTCGCTCTGCTTGTTCATGAGGGAATATTGGGTCTCTGTAAATTATAGAGTAGATCTAGACCTGCTCTATATGAAAAGTGTAATGTGATAACTTCTGTAATGAATCAGTGCTATATAAATATAATTGACTTGACTTGACAAATGTCTATTTTTTCAACCAGAACTTGCATATGACAAGTCTAGCAGTTCACACCCCCTTATATTGATTCAGGAAAATGATGCACATCATCTACCTGGCATATGTCCTGGAAAACACCTTTTTTGCTTTTGTATTTACTGAAAATGGAGCTGTGTGTGTGCCTGCAAAGTCAATGAATTATTACCTTGCATTCTTCTCTTTGTTTCTCTTGTGGCTTTTCAAAAAGATCTATGTATCAGTAAAAGACAGTTTCACCTTTTTTCCACTTTTTGATCTCTTCTCATCTTTTGTCCCACAGTCTCCTCACCAGAGAATCACCTGGAAGTCTTCCTCATTGTTTCAACTCATTCTTCCTGCAGCAGAGGAGCAGGTCACCTTGAAACTGCAAGTCACATTGGAAACCTCAAATAAGTAAATTATTTTATCTTTAGGGAATATATTATTGAAAAAAAAACGTAATTGAAATGTGCTACTTAATTGAAAAAGACAGTAATTCCCTATATACACTATAGACACTTATCAGTAATCTATTTTGTGTTGCCAATCAAAACTGCACAAAAACTGCAAAAATGCACACACTCATTCAACTGAATAATGTTTTCCTTGGTTTGGTTGTATTTTGCACCACTTGATTTTGTAGTCCTGCATTTGAATGCTTCACACCAGTGCTGTAAGTCACTGCTGCTGGTGCACAAAAACACAGACCTGCACTGGATGTTACATGATCAGGCTGTTCCTAGAAACAAAAGAGAGCCATGTATCTGCCAACATGTGTGGTCAGATTGTATCTAGCACACAAAGAACAAGATCCATTCAGCTGAACAAATGGCTGACAACACAGCACCTGCAAGTGTGTCAAGTAAATCAAAAGGAACAAACATTTCCACACTGTTCATGTGACGTTCACATGTTCATGGAATTTTCTCAACCAAAAGCAAAAGTCACCTGCGTCTTTATGGCTGAAGAAAATAACAAATACCCAGGTTGACTAAAATGATAACAGGCTGACCGATATTCATGTTTTATTTATACAACTTATGTATGCCACTTTCAGAAACATGGAGGCAATATAATGTTGTTTTTATATGATGGCAGTTACGGTCATGTTAGTGTGCAAATGGAAAGAAAAAACAAACAATGAAATGATTAATTTAAATTGGATGTGAGTGAATAAATAAAGGGTTTCATTCAAAAACCAAAAACAAGAAATCAAAAACATTTTGGATGATGGTTGTTTTAGTCATTTTAAAAATAATAATTTTGCTTCAATGTACTGCATGGGCCTGAAAAAAGGGGGTGGGGGTTATTTTGTGTTCAATTGACTGTAGAAATCCTTCCTTCATGACTTCCCAGGAATCTGGGGAGCTGAATGTGACCCTTGGGAGTTAGTTAACTTTGCCAGCTGTTTGGTAGGGTTCTGTTTGGACACAAACAAATATGACTACCAGTTTACAATGGAAGGGGCTCTGGCTGATTGGACAGGTGCTCTTTGTTGGTGCAGGTGATACAAAAACAAAAACAGGATCCAGGAGATATTTGCTGAAAATATGTAGATGCAAAAAAAAAAAAAAAATACAAGCAAAAAAAACCCAAAGCACTCCAACTTTTGGTTGTTTGGTTCTTTTATTATTAGAATTCAAGCACGACAGTCATAAATACCAACACATATCGACCTGGCCACTGCAGGTCTTCTTCAGTGTTGATGGTTGATAATTGTTATTTTAGTCATTTTAATTGTGTTTTGCTTCAATGTATTGCATGGGCCTAAAAGGGGGGGGGGGGGGGGGGGGGCGG
>JAOVVB010275025.1:0-17795 GCA_028570985.1 Heterobranchus longifilis | reverse complement strand
CCTCCTTGGCAGAGGTAATAAAGTAATCCCTTCAAGTAATCTATTTTTAAAGACAGTAACTGTATTCAGAATACCACTGTACCAACTGTAATGGAATACAGTTACTCGTACTTTGTATTTTAAATAGGTAATCTGAATACTTGTAACCCAACCCTGGTCATCAGTAACCTATCTGCATTCACTGTTATCAATGTGTACTGGTGGATTTCAACATTAAATGTAATATTGTGTTTGTTTGTTTTTCTTCTGTAGAATTCAGTAGCGCTGGCCTCTGTGACTCTCCCAGCCACTCTGTTTCCTCCCGATGCTCCTGCAGACTGTAAGCTGCAGTTTGTCGCCTTCAGAACCGGCAGCTTTTTCCCTCTGTCCGGGAACTCGAGCAGCACTGGGGAACACTCTCGCCGACGTAGCGTCAACACTCCTGTCATCTTTGTTGGCCTAGGTGAGGAACCCTCTCAGCATGTTTAGTGAAACCACCTCTGTTTTCTCACATTTAAAGTAAAAGTGCACTCTAAAATACTGTTTGAATGACGCTTTGCATTTCTGCGCCTTTTTTGTTCTTGTAGATGTCCGTGTAAGATATGACATCATGTTGAAATATTTTAAGTGCTGCAAAAGTGTAGAGTAATTCCTAAGCAAAAGATCAGCTATCTATAACATCAACAAACAACCATGGATTTTCAACTATTTGAATCTAGAGAAAAATCTATTGAAGAAGAAGCAGGGAGCCACTTTCTCTACCAACAGCAATGCTAGTTGTATTTTTTGCTACTAGGCCTGACAAACCACAGCACTGTTCTTTGTCCGCTCACTTTTTCTTGACCTTGGCAATCTTTGCTACAATTTCAGCTCTTTCCACCTACATATAAAAAGCACCAGTTGTAGAAATCACTTCAAAAATCCAGAAATTGCAGCAGAGAATGTTTTTTTTTTTACACAAACTTAACCATTTTAATGTAAACTGTTGGATTTTACAAATGTTTTATTCATCAGTACTGCAGAGTGTTCTGTCTTTTGATCTCATCTGTTTCTATGCACAAGCACGACCAAGCCAGGCTGTAACGACAAATCAGGACAGCAGGAAAAATCAATGGCATTGACCATGAAACCATGAAACCGCCACTAGCCTGTACATCAAACTGATCCTCCAAAAACTGGAAATAAATGACAGGATAGCACCCATCTCCTTCACTCCAAATTCAGTCACAGGAAAGAGACTTCTACAAAATAAAATGAAACAAGCAGAACAAGCAAGAACTCATTTGTTCCCCAAGCCATCAGCCTGTATAACATGCAGCTGAATAATCACTTGCACTTTCACACTTTTATATCAAATTTGAGTTTTACTGTTGTGGATCGACTGCTTTTATTTGACTTTATTGTTTATCCAATGTTATCAAATGTGTTTTGTTATGATTATGTTGTGGTCTTATTATGTTTGTTTTTAATGTAGACTTTATGGTGTCTGAAACAAATTTTCCTGTGTGGGATAATAAAGTTAATCTGAATCTGAATCAAGCAATACAAAAGAAAATGAGACAAGCTGAGGGAACGTAGAATGGCTGACTTATATCTAATAAAATAAAAGTATCTGTGACTGATTTCTCACTTAATTCCCCACCTTTCTGTGACAGACGGCTGCAGCATGTGGAACCACTCGGGGCCCATCTGGGTGTCGCTGCGCCACCTGTCCCCTGGTACTGATGCTGTGGCAGCCCAGTGGAGCCTGAAGGCTCTGGAGAAACAAGGAAGCTGGAGCCAGCAGGACTGTCAGCTGGTCCACAGTGACAGCAGCACCTCCACAATGCGCTGCTCTCTGCTTAGCAATTATGCTGTGCTGCAGGTAGGATAGCCTTGAGTATTTATCATTAGTGATGTGTCGGTCGTGAACGAGTCGGCTCTATGAGGCGGCTCCTTTAAATGAACAACAGCATTTTCTTTTGTAAATTAATATAAGACAGAAGGATGATCCTATAGAGTATTCATTAAATCCAATCTTATTGCAGCAGTCGCATACTGTACATCTGCATATTTATTTCTTGTAACAAATAAGAAAGTAGCTTAGTGACCAGTCCAGGAAGTCACGTGTGTATATAGTGTTTGATGTTTCTACATTATTTACTGTAAGGTTTTTATACCAAACACACATGCAAAGTGAAATTATATATGTGGGGCGTCTACATTTGAATCTGGTCCAAATCTTACCCTATCATTATCCTACTGATTATTTTGCGGCTAAGCCCTGCCCCCTAAAAAAGAGAAAAAATATAATTCCCATCACTATAGGGAGCCTAAGGGCCAACACAGAAGTTAGTGTCGCCATGGGTTCCCTCGTGAAAAAGCCTGTGGGATTTTTGCATATCATGATATTTACACGTTTTGTCTTCATATGAACACCACTTTTATGATTTTAGAAGCATAAATACAATCACCAGAAATAAAAAGCTAATGTGAGGCTATAAAGGAACTACCCAACTGTCAGATGTCACCGTCCTACGCCACCGTCGTCACTACTAAGCTGAGGGTGATGTTTAATGTCCTCCGAAATTCACCAGTGGGGTATTTACCGACGTATTTTATGTCATCCAAAACGTGAAAATCTCTGAAGCTTGTGTTAACCACAGACCTTATTTCAGACGTCTAAACAAAAACACATTAAAAAAAAACACATCGACTTCCAGACGAGGGAACAGGAGGTGCAGAAATGCTAACTCATTTCCGGGATTTGAAACTACAAACTTAGCCGCCCTACATCTCCGGCTCAACAGCGTGCAGACCTCCTTTGCGCCCCGCAGTTCCGTATTTTGCACCTAGATGTGTCCTCTTCTATAATTTGACTTCATTGCCAATAATATCAAAGCTGATTGTCCGATGTTCTCTAGTTTCTCTCGCAGCAATATCCGAGCTGAAACTCAAGTTCGAACAAAAGGCCAGGTGTCAAGAAGAGTGACCCGTCGAAGCATCTGTGGAAAAATCTGCCCGCAGGACCAGTGACTCACACCAGTACGGAGACCGGTCTTGTCCCAGCGAGACGAGCCGACACACCGGGGGGGGGGGGCGGAGAAGACCGGAGCCTGGCTCCGCTCCCTCCTCGTCAGCCGGCTGTCGGCAGTAAAGCCTCTCCGAAGATTAACACTTCATCGATTCGCCCTTCTCAGACACTCATTAGCAGATCAATCGGCCGTAACGAGGGGTGTACGTGTCACATTATCGTCACCGTGTTTCTCTTGTACATTTTGCACATTTACCACCGACAATGGTGTACATTTTCCTAATCAGATTTTCTGTATCGTTGTTGTTTTTGTCTACTTGTTATAGTGCAATCAGCTGTTGAATTGTATATATTTTTACATTGCTAATTTATATATATTTTGTATTACTGCCTCTCTACACAGTGAAGGAAAACAGAAATTAAGAGTTGGCTCGGGGTTACTGTACCTGTGAATGTATTATTATACCGTTCCTTCTGTCACAGCAAATCAGAAGCGTGTCAACAAGAAACTTGTAGTATGTGCTGTCCAGCAGTTAGAAATCAATCAGTTTTATGATGTTCTGTACCAGTCTGTTTCCTGTGTTACAACTTTATTCCTTTTTTTTTGTTTAAATACAACCGACATGTTTGTTTCTTACTTTGTTTTTTTTTATTCTTCATTGAAGCAGAAATCCAAGAACAAACTGCTCTCGCTCCTTTATTACCTCAATGACTGATACACTATAGTGGAAAAATTAAACTATTTACAATAAATCGTGACACTGTGTCAGCATGTGAAATAAAGTGAACATAAAAATCTCAGCTTCTTTAAAGCATCGCAGGCTACAGTTATTCAGGAGATGCATACAGCGTACAAAGCGAGGACCGTGTTACCGCGTGTAACCTACGACGTGGACGCTAACTCGGAGGTCGGGCTGTGCGAGAACGACGACTTCGTACGTGACGTCGGTTTCCAGAGATGATCGCGTTTGTTCCTCACCCAGGTGTAGGCCCGTCACAATAACTACCTTATCGACTTATCGAGGTCACGTCCATATATCGTACGATATCTAGGGCTGCTCTCTCTCGGTCGATTAGTCGATTAATCGGTCGTTTTGGTCTTAGTCAACTAAGATTACTTTAGTCGATCAGTTGTTGTTTTTTATGCTTTTTTTCATGCTGGATGTTTCCAAGAAACTTAAGAGGACATCTCTGGTAAACACAAGATTTAAAGTGGTGCATCTGCTTGATTCTTTGTGGAGAAACTTTACAGATTTGTCGATTAAATCAACTAATCGATTAGTCGAATAAGGACTTCTTTAGGAGGACAGCCTTAACGATATCGCCCGCTGTGTTTACATGCGTGTTTGTTTACATAAGAATGTCACCAAACAGCAGGGTTTTCCCCGACTATTATAAGACTTTAACGGTTTTAAAGCTCCACAGCTCCGGTGTGGAAACATTTTAGGTTTCAGCTGAATAATGACAGAGGAGAGTCCATTACTGTTAACGAGCCGGTTTGTCAACTTTGTTTAAAAACAGTGGCAACAAAAAGTGACAGCTTGTTGTTACTTATATCTAACTTACAGCTAATATGTTATTGCTTTGCACTTTTTGTTAACAAATGTCCGAACCATTAAAGAGCTGGACTGGCAGTAATGACTCTCGACCTCTGTGCCAAATGTTTAATATTTATTTAAATGCAATTTTTGTAAACGGAGCACAAGTGTGCATTTTGTTTTCGTTGTGTGGTTTTATTTTATTTAGGATATTTTTTATTAAGCTTATTCTTAAGAATGAAAAGTTAACTGCTGTTTGAAAGGGTGCACTTAAATTATTATGCTATTACATCATCATTGTATCAGCGGCATAAAATGATATTAAGATGACAATAATATCGTTTATCGCAACATATTTCTGGGACAATATATCGTCTAACTAAAGTAGTTATGGTGACAGGCCTACCTAGATGGATCCCAAACTCTTACAATTTGTTAGCGGAGGCTACTTGCTAGCTATGTGTTATATTTGGACTACAGACACAGCCCGCTCCTCACGATGGGATTCCTCTGTGGTAAATAAAGTGGAGTTGTTAGGTATAGACACATACACACTGTACAAACAAGCATTAGGGTGCAGTCAGGTGAAGAGAATGAATACAGTACAGTCATTTCCAAAATCCTGAAGCCATATCTGATGACTCCTCTACGTGGAGTTACACTGATTTAAAAACTCCCTTCTAACTTTCCGTGCAGAGTCTGGCTGTCAGATTAAACTCTGCAGCAACGCAGACTCTGATTTAAAACTAGCAGGAGGCTAAATGTCCCCGTGTCTCGCACGCAAAGTCAGGACCTGACTATGAAAAGTGAAATGCAGTATAACACTGTTACATCTGCATGCCTTGGCAAGAAATAAAATGCAACATCCCTAAAACAGTGGAAACCGCCTACAGTGATCACGGTTACAGTGATCGGCCGATTATAAGGATTTTACTTTACTCCCATGATACTTTGCCTCACGGTAACCCGTCTGCTACCTGCGGCTGCTGCTGCGTTGAAATCATGACGGGAAAAAGAAAGTTGTTTTCTCTCAGTGAAAAACAGAAGCTGATATTCTGAGTTATCTTCATTTAGGATTATAATTTAGAGTAAACTTTCTTTTTTTCTATTTTTTGTGTTGCTGATATTCTGGGTTATCTTAATGGATTGTAATAGGCAAAAATAAGCCTTTGTCTTCAGCCTATTTCTTTTTTGGTCGTTGACTGAATTTTTATTGTTTGAAAAACACAACTTTTAACCGAAATAAACTTAATTCATTCAAGTTTAGGACAAACTGCCAAAAACCAGATGCAGCAGCGAAACTTTCATTTTAACTACAGGGAGCTATATTTTATACACAGTACTGTATTATAGTGTAATTTGAATTAAACACAGTACCGTAATTTAATTTGTAGGTTACAGTAATTTGAAGTGTTTGAAACAGCTGCACTGTATTTTTGAAACAAGCAATAAAATTCAGTAAACAGCGAAGCTGTAAATACACAAATGTCAATTAGATGGTAATCAAAATAATCACCTGCTTATAAAGTTAAGCTTATATAAGTGGAAGGTGTATATAGTGTATACAGCTATTTTATTCTATTTTATTGTTATTCTATTTGTATTCTATTTACTTGTATTATCCGTTTCATTGTTTTTTACTCACTTTTCTCTTGTATTTTGTCTTTTCTAAACTCGTGTGCTGCTGTAACATCCCTGTTGTGGGATCAATAAAGTATATCTTATCTTATAGTGATCAGTTTTATCGGGACAGACGTGATCAGTATCGGAGGTTTCCACTGTTATGTGTTGTTCTTATGATCCATTAGTTGCTGGCAAAGTTGAATAAATCCTGATTTAATAAACTGCATTCTATTCAGTAGCGTTGTCTGTGAGCCGGTTGTTATTTGGGTTAAATAGATCGGCTGATTGATTAGGCGATAATTACCACTAAGCTACGTTACGACCAGGTTATAATGACACGGACACGATGATATTTTAAATTGAAACAGGGAGACAATTTCTCGCAGCGAAATACTAGGATGTTGAGTGCGGATCACCCGATTTGGCCTATCAGTTTGGAAATGAGACGGAAGGCACAGGGAGAGAGCAGACAGGGCGGACAGACCCTGCGCCTGCAGCTGGCTGCGTCGACAGCGCGACTGACAGTTTTGGTGATGGCGAGTAAGGAAGGAAGGAAGGGCAGCGGCCAGCGCTAAGTCTTTGCTCTAGCAGCAGTGGGACAGTGCTAAATGACATGAGAGGAAAAAAAAAACTAGCAAGACTACAGCTAACGTGCCCCAAGCAACAACAGCAGCCGGAGTCACACATCTGGAGAGTCCCGTCACTGACGGCGCAGGTGACCGCCAGAAAAAAAACATTTTTGTTGTTAAGCAGCAACACAGACCCTGGAACAGGCTAAACCGTCGTACTCCAGTGACGTAACTCTTCCGCGATATGGCTTGGAGGTGATGTCTGAGGTCGAGCGGAGCCGGGAGGCCTCCAGCCGGCTGAGCGGCAGTGGGGGTGGGGTTAGGGGGGGGGGGGGTCTAGGTGAGGCTGGCGTTGGAGCTGCTGGTGCCGCTGTTCTTCCTCTGGCCGCTCTGCACCACGCTGGGAACCTGCAGGCCCGTCACGACTGAAAAACTGCCGTTCCACACCTGCAGTTGGAAGCACATCAACAGGACGTTTATCAACTAAAGGAGGGAACAACAGAACATGCTTTTATATTAGATAACAGACATATGAATGGATGTTTCTCTCACCATGAATGCTGGAATAACTGGCTGCTGGAACTTGGTTTTGAAGGTGTGCATCAGCTGTTTAGTTTTGGAGTTGTAGAAAGACAGAACACCTGCAGAGAATAGTCAGTTTAGATTCATGTCTGTCCAGACTCACAGAACAAGTGAAGACTGAAGGAATTTAAGTGTATTTTTGGGGGGAAACGTGGATGCTTCACACACACACACACACACACGTTGAAGTCGGCACACAGAAGATCTAAACAATCACCACAGTTTCAAGATTAGTGTCACTAATTCAGTATCAAATCGAATGTCTCCCCTCCTGTTTCTGAGTTATGACGTCGAATAACGGCCAGAAAAGTGTTTTTTGGAGGTTATGATGATGTCACAGTGAAGTTGACCTTTGACCTTTTGGGTACAAGATGTCATCACTTCCATCATTTTATCCTATCAGACATTTCACATGTCATAATAAGCAAATTAATTCTTGAGTAATGGCCAAAAAACGTGTTATGTGAGGTCACAGTGATCTTGACCTTTGACCACAATCAGTTCCCCCTCGAGTCCAAGTGGATGTTTGGTCCAAATTGAAAGTAATTCACTCATGGCGTTCCTGTACGGACAACCCGAAAACATAATGCCTCCAGCAACAGCTGTGCGGAGGCATAAAAATATTTAAAAGTAGTATTTTGTACAGACTCACTAAACTGATAGTTGCCTGTGAATACAGACAATAAAATGTATAAAACGGATCATTTGCAACGCAAGTGACACATTTTAAAGTTTTTATTTTGTGGGGGAGAAATTCTCAACACTTAACAGACCAACAGTGACTGTGTGTGATTATTCAAACAGTGACTGTGTGTGTGTTTATTCAAACAGTGACTGTGTGTGTGTTTATCGTACCTTCGTCATAGTTGACGTAGACTCCTATACTGTTTGGGATGATGCAGTCGAGTGTCCGGGCCTTGTTGTTGTGCTTGGCTGTGAGGCTCTGCTGCAGCCAGTTGTTCAGGTGGATGCACCAAGAAGCGCTGCTTTTCCCCAACTGGTCGAATTTTCCGAGGCTCCGCAGGGCCACGCCCACCGCGAAGGCTTTGCTCTCCTTGTCAAACCGCACCTCCCAGTACTGTTGGCCCGCGTCGATCATGGTATCAGCTGTCATGAGACATAATCCCAGATAATTAATTTCTACACTCACGCTGCCAACACAATCCAGGTGTGGTTACATGTTTGTTTTTTTACGAGTAAATCTATTTTGGAAAGAGACCGTCTGACTTCCGTTCTGTGAAAATTATTTGTGTCACGGGAGAACCATCCAATGAAATCATGAATTCCAATTCCAATGTATTTATTTAAAAAGGGACAGGGCATATTAATAAACATTTACATGTAAATATGCAAGATTTTAGCTGTAGGCTAATTTCCATCTTTAGTCCCTTGGCAGGCGGATGTTTCACAGTAAACAGATGTAGATAAATTACAAGATGACAAACACACACATACAACAGAACAAAAGGTGGTTATATGAATGCTGTTAGACAAACCAGGATGAAGTGACCGTATGAGTTAAAGTGCAGAAAGTAAGCTAAGTGTTAAAGTGACCGGTGCTAGAGTGCAGCTGTTGTTGCACAGAATTTATTGAAAAGTGCTGGTGTATACTGCACATCATGTAAAGTGCTAGTGCTAATTGCTCATTATTTATTGAAAAGTGCTGAAGTATATTCCATAAAATAGATGTGACCAATGAACTTTATGTGTCGGTTGCACCTTCGGTAATTAACCCTGTGACAGATACACCACCCTACTCTTTCTAATGTCAAGGCATGCCAGGGCACGACTGATGCCAGTAAAGCCTCTCCCGTTATTTGTTTGAGAGTGTTTATGTGTCATTGTAAATGTTACCTGAGAGCATTTGATTTTCACTCACCGTGGGAATCTCACCGGATCAGACCAGTATTTTTGAACTGTGAGAACTAACCTGTGTTCTCTGGGTTCAGTGGAGACACTGAATCTTATAGACATTTTGCATGTGTTTGCATGCATTCTCACATGTGTATGAACAGAGGCATTCACATTGTACTTTGTATCACTCTCAACTGCTCTGTCTGTTTAATTTTTATACACAATTTTTAAATATGCACTAAACTCTGTACAGTAACTAAAATAATGTGACCCGATAAAGCTGAGCTGGTTTATTAAATCCCACTTCATTTTAAATAAAAGCTCATCATTTAAAGGGGATATTTTCAGGTTCATACTTGTATTTTGTGTTTCTACTAGAACATGTGTACATGTTTTAATGTTCAATGAACACATTACTTTTCTCATGCTGTCTGTCTGAATATACCTGTATTCACCCTCTGTCTCTTTAAGCCTCCCTCCCGAAAAAGCAAAGTCTGCTCTGATTGGTCAGCGTTTCCGGGTCCTCCGCATTTGTGCTTTTGACGTCTCTGCATCGTCATTGCAGCTGTGGAATGACTATTGCGGCACTTTCTACCTATATATATATATATATATATAGTAGTGACATCACAAGTTTCCGGAAGTCCTCACGGCTCGTTTATGTAAAGGCACAGTTTCTGGAAACGAATACAGGCTCTGTGAATTTCTCTGTGGACTGAGTGTTTTCATACTTTCACATTATTTATATAACACCTAGACCTGCTATATAATAAAAACAGACATGGAAAATCTTTTTTTTTAATTTTTTTTTAACAATATGGGACCTTTAAGTCCTAAGTGACAGCCCATGCATGTGCTCAGTCCCATGTGTGTACACTCTGCTTTCAAGTGTCCAGTGCATGCCTTTGTATAGTGTAGTATATGTGTGTGTAAAAAGGGGTGTGGGGGACTGACGGAAAATCCAAGCCGACCGCAGGAATGTCTCAGTAACACGTGCATCAGGTTCCCTTGGCCCCGGCTAGCAAACTGACAGTGTTCTTTCATTGACACCTCTCATATACACCCAGCGCAGGGCAGGCAGGGCAGGCAGGGCTAATGCACACCAGGCAGGGGATATATCCCAAGACTAGTCCCAACCCCGAGTGTTGACATAGCAAGGCACTCACACTGAAACACACACAGATACTTAAAATGCTATACTTCCGAGGACATTCATCTGTTGCTGATAATCAATGCTGCAGTCTCCCCACTAGCCCTCTCCAACCTATATTAAAAAAATGTGGACAGCTGCTTCCAGCATACAGGCTCACAGAAGCTTAAGGGTCAACTCTCTTAACTAGCCACTTGGCTTTAACTTAATCCTTAACTCTTAATCTAATCTTAATCTTAGATCTCCCTAAAACATGAAATAACTTTATTTATTTCATATTAAACTACTGGATGTGTACAGCTATTACACATCCGTCTCTGTACTTTGGCCTGTAATTGTTTTTTAGTGAGGTTCAGCACAGTGTATAGCAGTCTGCAGCATTATACAGATGCTAGTGTGGCATGCTTGCAGCCACTATTTATAGATATGATTTAACCCATAACTGCAAGCTGATTTTGCTGATTAGGTAAGCTGGGTTGTTGAGGCTATCGAGCAAAGTCAGTAGAAATAAACAATACCAACAGCAGCAATGTAAAGCAGTGAGAAAAGAAAGCCTAGCAAAGCAAAACAAGATCATCTGAGAGACACTTCTACAAGACGTACAATTTCATGACTCAGGGCAAAACATCACATGTTGTATTTTAACAAAGTGAGCACCAACAAAATGTCATCACTTTGGAAAATGTTAGTCAGTTTTAAACCCTGTAAAGGACTCTCGGTCCTCATAAATATAGGAGTGTAAACACACATACACACAGACAGACACACAGACACGCACACGCACACAGACACACACACACACACACACACACACACACACACACACACACACACACAGGAAAGCCAGTCTACAGCAACACAGCCTCCCCCTCCCCTTGTAGCGAGGGGCCCCCGTGGTCTGCATACTTTAATAACTGAACTCACATGGTCCAAAACTCCAGGGAAAGCAGTGCAATACTTAATTACGCCCAGTCAGACTCAAGCCAGAATGACATTCACTCCTCCTGCTCGCCTCTCTGTCTGTATGGCCTTCTGAGCTCTCAGGGTCTCTGACAGTACGGAGGACCGTGGGACGAATGACTAGGAGTGTACCTGTGGTTTGTGCCTGGGTATTGATTTCCTATGAAATCTTGAATAAGTATTACTATAATCATGGTTTTGACCTGGTTTAATAGCCAAAATATTTCCATCACTTCATTACTAACTGTACTGTAGAGATGTAACGATATGAAAATTTCATATCACGATTATAGTGACCAAAATTATCACAGTTATCAGTATTATCACGGTATTGATAAAATGTGCTTAAAATGTTCAAAAACTACTAATACGTCACACTAAAATCATTTCACCAAGTTTTATATTTAAAAAAAAAACACAAATTAAATTAGCAGCACTATGCACCTTTTGTTTGCGTAAACATTAAAATAACAAGATGTAAAAAGTAAACATATGAAAACCATATGAAATGTGCATTAACGTTGGTATTTGAGTGCATTTGAGTATATGCAATGACCCCATGCACAATTTACATAAATACAAATGAGTCTTAAGGAGACAGTGATAGTAACAGCAATGAGAACTGAGTGAGATATCAAAAGTGTGGTAATCAAACACTTTGTTTTTATGGTTTTAATGATAACTAAAAATTGAACGTTATTACTAACTGTCTGGGAATTTTACCGTGGTTATCATTAAAGCCGGTAACCGTTTCATCCTTACTGTACTGTATGTCATGAACTCAAACTGTATATAAGTAGCTCCTCCACAGCCTAAAAACTCACACAGACATAATAAATGGCAACTTGAAAATTAAAGCAGGGCTGTAAAAATATGACTGTACTGTAAAATATGTGATGCATTGCCTTCAGTATGGAGCTACAGGGGTAAACAACTCTGCGAGGCAGATGTAGGGTACCATGTTTCTGATGTGGTTACACTAAATCAGGTCTCTAATTGGAATCATAATCAGGTTTAAATATTAGGTTTAGCATCAGGCTGCCATGGCCTTACAATTTGCCTTCCTGCCTTCAGCAACACCACGTGTAAAACATCTTCAAAGACAGCGGGGTGGTTTTGATATATTTCTGTATTGGAGAAACGTTCTGTTGCTTATATTTCAACATTCAGGGAAGTTAATGTTTGTCTCAAGATAATGAGGTCTCAAATGCATCTGCCTGACACAGGATATGGTTATTTTCTGTTATTTATTTAATGAATGAATGAATGAATGAACTGGAGATAAAAAATCAATGTCAGTAGGAATATATTCTTGTTACGATCTTTTGTGAAAGAAGAAGTATCATGACTGTACGACATCTACAAACACTCCTTGGCTTATGCCTCCATAATTAGTGTACATAAAGCTCATACCAGAATAAGAAATGAGTATACAACATTTCACTTCATGTCTCAACTGAGCTTCAGTTTATGAAACCAGCTGGCCTGGTACCAAAACAGATACAGATTTAAAGCAGTATTATTGGCAAACTAGTGATTCAGACATAAAATAACTGTGCAGCTCTGTCAAATACTGCAAACGCATTAGTATTTCAAACCATAAACATCCAAGGTATTGATTTAGCTAATGTCCATATGAGAGTAAATGGTCACTGGGGTCGAGATGAAAGGCGGATAGAGGAAAAGAAGGCTAAAAGATTTAGTATTTGTTTGATTCTTTAAATAATGTTAGAACAGTTTTCTACATTAGGCACTGGTTCTCTTGGGACTGGGGCAACGTGGTACATACAGTACCCTCTCTGAAACTACTTTAATTATAGGCACAGTATAGTGTATTCACTCCTCGTTAGAACATATCATTTTAAGATTTTGGGGAGAGGCTTTTAGAGGGGGACCTTGTCAGGTCTCTTCATCAGAAATCTGATACAATGTTATGCTTAGTAATAGAAAGAATAAAAGGTGAGTAATGCTAGCTGATAATTAATTTCTCCTAATACAAACCCTTTCTGGCAGGTGCAAAGCTTTGGCCACAAACCTCCAGCTAATTAATCAACCCTGTGTGCCTGCATGACTGCACTTTGTGTGAGACTCTAGCAAAGAGGCAGAAGTAGTTCTCCTGAATGAAAAGTGGTGCCCCTCACATTTACATTGTATCAATAGAAACTTATAGAAAGTTTTAACAGTTCAAGACGCCTGAGTTCAAAGCTCAAAAATGTACTGTATCCATACAGCATTTTCTCAAGGGAGAAATTAATCCACTCAGTGAAATATCGGACACAGATTTACTCCACAATACACATATCTAGAAAAACATGAAAACAGCTCTGTAGCGTGTACATCTCAAATTTATATTTGAGAAAATATCTTCATTTTTCAAGGCAGAAACAATAATTAACTGCTGCTTAAAAACAAAAACAAAAGGTCTTACCAGGTATCTCTCATCATCTTTCATCCCTGGAGTGCGGATGAGGTGGTTCTGCTCACCCCTCCAGTCACCAAAACGACGGAAGAAGTAGTTGGAGAGGAACCGGTTGATGGGGTCCCGGATTATGTTGATATAGACCGGCTGCTCTATCCTGAACCTGATGAGGACAAATCAAACTCTATGTTAAGACCTGTACAGAATTGCAACAAACATTAGGAGTTACTGGTTCTGAAATGCTGTTGTTAAGCATCATTGTACACTGGTGCAGTACTACTACTACTACTACTACTACTACTACTACTACTACTGCTACTGCTGCTGCTGCTACTGCTGCTACTGCTACTACTACTACTACTACTACTACTGCTACTGCTGCTACTACTACTACTACTACTACTACTACTACTACTACTACTACTACTGTACCTGGTAAAGTTGAGGAAGTGAACATGCCGTGTATAGAGGAATGGCTGAGGGATATTACTGATGTTCTTCATGAGATCCACCTGAAAAACACACACACACGCACATGCACACACAGAGTTTATTTGATGTGTAAAACACAGTATCTGCCATAAATATGGGCAATCATCTGAGACAAGTGGAGATCCAATCCGAAATGCCAGTGCATAACATCATGGTAGAAATCAAGCACTTATCACATTAATAAACAATAACCAAAATCATATGCAAGCTCCTGAAACTGTACACAGACTTAAAACAGAAACTGAGGCTTCCTAATAAACTATATGTAGACAAAAACAAAGAGCATATTCAGGTAGACAGAAGAGTTACCGTCCCACATGGCTGCATGTTTGAACTGAGTATAACCGTGGATAAAATGCACTTGTTTGGCTGTCCACCTTGCAGAATCTTCCACTACAGACTGACCTCACCACAGTTTCATTCATCTAACAAGATTCATCACACATCTAGTTTCCCCTTAATCAAAGCAAACATGTTTAAAGCAATTATTCCAAGCTTCTTCTTTGTCTTCTTTATTAAAAAACACCCCAAAGGCTTTCCAGGTCTGAATGGAAAGGTAGGCTCATAGTAGCCAAATCAAACTTAGAGATGTCACGGTAGTTCCATATAGTGCAGATCCCTCGCATTAGCTCTTTGACTGAAGGCCATGCAACTGAAATCTAATTCTTAGTCATTCCTCATAAATAGCTCCATATTGGAATAATTCTGTAGATCCAGATATCTCAGTCACGTATGTAATAAATTAGTGACTATGAAAGTTATGTCTCTGCACAACTGGAGCATACAATATGTCTAATTTCAAAATAATAAAAGTGCATAATGTGAATGCAAATGTCTGGATATTTAAAAAGCAGACTCATTCAGTTGAAAATACTGAAGAGATTCTAGTAGACTTCTGCCAGACTACACAGATTAAGTCTGGAAAGTTACAGGCCAAGTGCTAGAAGATCAGAGATCAGACTTTTGGATTTCCCCAAATTTGTGCACGCAATGCAAATGTTTCTCCTTTATCTCCCCAATTTGCGTTCCTTGTCCCAGCCAACTCCACTGCTGCTCAAGGGAGTGTGTAGACACGACACATGTTGTCGCCAGACGCATCTTTTCTCCTGCCAGTATACAATGTAATGCAACAGTCAATTTATTATATCATAGTCCCAGCATCCTCTACTCCGTGTTGCAGCCCCCTTGATCAATGAGCACAGATAAGGACATGATCCCTCACTGACTAACTAACTATTGTGCTAATCGGAACGTACAACCAAGCCAGAGGTACCACTAATGTCAATTAAAACCAGATCTCCACAGTGGCTTGTGTGTGCTTTATTTTCCCCTGCAGCACCTCTGTGGCCTCACCCATCAGTTTTAAGGGGACATGGATGCAGAGTGAGTTTTGGCGAGAGCCAAGGCTGGCCCGCAAAACTAACAGCCAGGCCAGACTGGAAACACAGGCAAGCACAGGGGGGGAGTAAAAATAGTTCTCTACATGACTAGTTGAAAAGTGGAAGTTTAAAAGGGTAAACACAAAGGAATAATGAACAACAGCTGAACAGTGCACATGGGGAATTCAACATCCCTCTGCTACCCAGACAGTATCACACAGGCCAAGGGCAGAACAAAACCGGAGACCAGGAAATGAGGTATACACGTGAAGAAACAAAAGAGGAGGAGGCTTCAACAGCAGATGCGGCAGAAACATGTCATCTTAGGGTAGCTCTCAAATGTTGTTTTTGAAGATGAATTCATTTATTATCCGTAACTGCTTATCCTGTACAGTTGCGCGGGGGGGGGCTGGAGCCGATCCCAGCTGACATTGGGCGAGAGGCGGGGTTAACCCTGGACAGATTGCCAGTCAATCACAGGGCTGATACATAGAGACAGACAACCATTCACACTCACAATCACACCTATGGCCCATTTAGAGTCATCAATTCTTTGGCCTGTGGGTGGAAGCCGGAGAACCCGGAGAAAACCCACGCTAACATGGGGAGAACATGCAAACTCCACACAGAAGGGCCGGATTCGAACCCAGGGCCCTCTTGCTGTGAGGCGACAGTGCTAACCACTGCACCACTGTGCCGTCTAGGGTCCCCTTCACAGGTAGGCTACCCAAATGGCTTATTCAGGCTAAAACCAGTTCAGAAGTACTTGTTTCTTCTGTGCAGTAGATGCTAGCGTCAGTATGCTAACACGCACATACTGAAGGCAGAAGTGTGGGTGTGTGAGATCAGGGACTGGGGACATCTGGCTTGATGCAGAAGACACGGAAAGCTGGATGAGAATATTACATTAATACTTCAATTAATCAATTGTGTGAAAGCTTGACACAGTCGATGTGGAGTCCACACTCCGTGTTTCTGATATTGGATGCTATAGAAGAGCAGGTTTTTCTCCATTACTACCTTTTAGAGAGCAGACTCTAGCAGTAGTGTCTGCTGGAAGATCAATAGCACAATCATACATTCATACTCTCTGTGGGGAAGAAAACCTTCATTGATCTATCAGATCCAGCTGTGGCAGCAGAAGGACACCATCATGCCACTTGGGCACTGCAGGGGATTTGTAGGTGAGGGCTTCCAGGGGAGATTCAAGAGACTAGATGAGCCAAAACACTATCAATGAAGCATTTCTTGGAAACAGAATCTACAATCGCCAAGAGAGAACACGTCTGCTTTGCTTCAGAGGAGACGAGTATAGTAGTGGCAAGTTTAATGAGAGAAAAAGAAGAATTGATTGCACTAATTTGTCTGAGTTTGGAGAGGTGGCTCTTCTTTACACCAACCGACAGACTTGAAACACACTGTCGACTGGAGAAAATCTTTCTTTTTCTTCTTTTCAATTTGAATGACCCTTGAGGTGAGTAGAAAAAAAAAAAAAAAAACCTGAATGCACCACTTCACACAGCATCTTGAAAATACGTGTTCTTATTTTCTCAAATCAATGCTTACTACTATACCTAAGTGCCATAGATGTTTTTTCCTTAATGATGCCAATCTTTCTCTGTGTTAGCTGTCTGATTTTGGTATGAAGGACACGGTATTATGTCCCTGTATTAACAGACTCTGTATACAAAGATCTGTCGAGCAGAGTGCACATTGATCAGCTGAGGAAGTAAATGTCCTGTTTGAATGTCCTGCTGTCATAAACTATCTATAGACACCTGTTACGTCACAGCAAGACTATTTGGACAGCAACAGTAATATGTGTACTTGTTTATGTACACAGAGAAGCTAATCTGAGGCCCCAGTCAGATTTGGGTTTAACAGCCTCCCTCTTCTCTATAAACTCAGTACATTTCCACTCACTCTGCTTCCACTTTCTGTGGATCTCGCCTGCTATAAAATGCAACATTTTAAACTTTCATTGGCTTTAGAAATTAATTCACAACTCTGGGTCCCTCCTGGATGCTATGTTAATCCATTTCAATTCCACATTTTAAAAAAAAGCGTATTTTCCGCAAACTGCCCCCCCTCGGCCATTACACCAGGCCAATTAGCCCATAGCTAACCCCTGACGCCCCCTCCCCCACAGGCCCAGGCTGATGTACAGACCGTGAACACATTTGGCACATTTGGTGTGTGTGTGTGTGTGTGTGTGTGTGTGTGTGTGTGTGTGTGTG
>JAOVVB010275003.1:0-17799 GCA_028570985.1 Heterobranchus longifilis | reverse complement strand
GTGAATGTTTGGCTTTTTTTAAATGTTTTTTTTATTCATTTACATTTTTAAAACAACCGACAACATAATACACAGTGAAACACGGAACATAATAATGTACATGCAATAAAAAAAGAAAAAGAAGTGCGCTTGGATGATATAACATGCTGTATTTGTATTAGAAAGTATATGTACATATACTATGCATAGCCATATACTGACTTATACATACACTACATGCACTCATACATATGTTATGCCTGTATGCTCTATATGTGCAGTGCACAGTGTAAAAAAAAAAATAGAAAAGAACAGAGAACAGAAAAAAGCAACACATCCCCACACTTGGCATGTTTGGCATTTTTGCCTTAGTTAATCAATTATTAAAATCAAAGCAAATAACGGAGTAGGCTAATAGTTTACTCTTTATCCAAATGTGTGCATATATTGGTCCAAAAGTTGTGACCGACACTTGACATGTATAATGACTACTTAGAGTTGACCTTTTGATGTAATGTGACTTTTTTTCGTCCCCCAGAAGAACAGATTTTCGAAGAAAATGTGCAATTTGTCCAGATTACCGAGAATTCAAGTTACTGAGCAAACTACTAATCTAACAATGTGATCACAGTGTGTGTGGTTTTCTCACACCCTGTCACTTCATGTCTTCACTGGCATCCGAAGATTTAAAGTCCTATTACTCTTTGACCTTGAGACTTTATTCTTTCAACAATGTGTGTGTGTGCATGTGTGTGTAACCTAAGGGTTATCAGCACATTCTATGTCGGCCAGTTCCTTCAGGTACAGAGTTTTCTTTAAGTGATGAGCAATTTTCTGTGCTTTATGGAAAGGCCATAAGGTTCTTGTCTGAGTCGCAGCAAAAGTACAGCTGTGTATAAAGTACGCTGAGAGAGATCGAGATGATTATGCCTGCTTGCACGTATCCTCCTGAGTATGGCCTAGGGGTGCGTTTATGTCTGTCTCTATCTGAAGAGGTAGCCAATTTAATATTTGCCATAGTACAAAAGTGCATGGCAGATGAGGACAGTAATTAGTCGGCATGCTTGTTAAGTGAGTAAAAGTCATTCCTTGATGATGAGCAAAGCGTATAAGGGAATACTCTCTCCAAAGGTCAGCAGACAGGTTGACACCATGTGCTCCACGTAGCGAAGTTTGGAGAAAGTTTACTTCTAATGAACTCTGCAGCTCTCTGAAGATTGTTGCCAAGCCAAGTGATACAAATTCATCCCACACACATTCAACACAACAGCAGAATTAAATAATTATATATATGTTCCTTTGTTTTGGCAGCATTCAGAGCTGTTCTGCATTGTCATGTTTCTTTTTGTCAATTCTAATTAAACATAGTGGATCCACAGAAATAATGAATTGTATTTATTTGTTTGTGTGTGCAGTGGGAGCTGCTGTGGTCCCTCATCCTCCTCTTTACCTTCTCTCTGCTGCTGGTCTGGTTCTACTTCTGGTGGGAGGCACACAACGACTACAACGAGTTCAACTGGTGAGTACGCGGCCCAACGCAAAGCTGCTGTGGGTCGTTGGGTCAAACCGGAGCCAGACGCCTGTCACCATATTGTTTCCGCTGTAAATAAATTCTATCCATGTTTGTCAGCTTGTTGATTTCCTAAATCGTCAGTTTAATCCGCCCTTTGCCTTAATCTGAGCAGAGACCACCCAGCCCTCCACAGATTACACCATTGCATAACAGAGACAACATTTCCCATATTGTAAATGACTCTGCCCCGTGACTGAAAACATTTTAAGCTACCAAAAGTATGACTTATTCCAAACTTGTATGCAGAATTCTTTACGGAGTTTCCAGTTTAACGGGATATTTTGCTGATTTGAAATCTGATTACTACATCGGTGCTTCAGAGTACCGATTCACGTTAAATCAAACGGTGCCAAATTTCGGTACCTGAGATCAGGTAAGCGCAAGCTTCTCTGTCATCTCCTCTAATGGTAAAATTTAATGTGTGTTGTTTTATATCATACACAATTTTTGTATAGCATGTTCTTGTACATGCTGTAGCACAAAATGGTTCAAATGGCTGTGTCCTATAATGTCACATACCTGGGTCTTTATCTCCAACTACCTTTCCCATCCCCCTCTCCTCCTGCTCTCAGTACAATGTCACCTTTTCTCTTATTATCGTCTGTTGCCTTCCATTGCCTCTTCTCACATTCTCTTTCCCAATGCAGTTTGTGATATCTTAGTCCCACTTTTCCTCATTTACCTCTCATTTACCTCTTTATTTTTCTCACTTCCTTTGTTAACAACTTCCTTTTCTCAATATATTTTACTTTATGTATATTCCTCACCCCAGTCCACTTTTATCAGCAATCTCACCAGTGTTTGTTTATCTCTGGATGACATCTGCCATTCCTTTCTAATAGGAAGTGTACAAATGTCCTGCTTTTTCCTTCCTGCTTTCTGTGGGGTTTCCACAGATAATCACAGAGATGACATCCCTGCCCTTATGTGTTCTAGTGATTTAGCAGCAGGGAGTGTCCCAGTCCATCTGCAGTATAAATTTATTCACAAAGGGCTCGGAGCATCAGCGCTAAGTGACCCTGCTGTGGCTCTGTGCCACTAGAATCACTGATAAGGCTTTGAAAGGAATTAGTGCTATAGGCCATAGCTGTCATGTCAAAACACTTGTCTTTGCTCTGCAGATGAGAACCTATTGATACACGCAGTGTCACTCTTCTGAGCATTACAGCTCAGAGCGTCATGGGTGTATATTTTTTTACAACTATGTTGTCTGGCTGCATCGCTCAAAAAATGAAAAAATGAAAAATGACAGGCAGTAATCGCAACAACAAAGATAACCAGCCTGCACTTGTTTCCCTCACTGAAGCTCCCCGTGAGATAGAAACCAGCTGTCAATAATTTGCTCATCCATTAATAAAACCACAAAATAAAATCACATAATCTCTTTGGTCTGTAACCCAACAGTAGCGTCTGCTGTCACTGAGGCAGCTGTCTTTGTTGTAGTTTAGTTTTGTAGTCTCACAAGGCTTTTATTTTGATTGTGTTTGTTTTTCAGCTCTCCTTTTACCTGTCGTGCATTGTAAACTGACAATGCTATAGACCCGTAAAGTCACATTACCCTGCTATCTATTTGCGAAAGAAAGCCTGCAAATAACTATCTTTTCAGGCTGTTAATGTCAGTATGCCATTCTTTACATTATTTGTAAGTCAACTTAAAGAAAAATGTCTGTATTTTTCAACCTGGACCCTCTTTTCCCATGTTTTTGTGTCCAAGTGACCAATATTTTTTGAAATTGCAGTATTGAGCGAGATCGCTGCAGCCGGCAGCTGCGAACAGGCTGCAACGTAATCGCACAGGGCAATTGTACGCCCACTGAAAGTGCTCGTTTTTGCCACTGACAGGCTCAGATTATTATAAGTGTCTGACAAGATTAGGAAAAGGACCCCGCGGAGCAATAAAATGTTTTTCTTTACCTTTCCGGTCTGTTTGTTATTGTGTCTAACAAAGTCTCGCTCAAGGAGAGGTCTCATTCTGAAATCTCATGCGAGGCTGACTCATCCACATTGTGGAAATCAGTTAATATTCAGCCATGACACTGAAAATCTTATTAACATTAAGTTAATGTACTTGGCACCCGGCTGCAGTGAGCTCACTCAATAGAGTGCAGCTGCAGATCAGGAATCATCCGCAAGTCTTTTCTTAGTATTTGAGTGCCTTAACTGTTACACTAAGAATTATGGCCAATGAGCCACCGTTGAATTTTTTTGCTCACTCTCTTGTTCCTGCAGGTTCCTCTACAACCGCTCTGGGGAGTGGAGTGATGGCACTGTTCCCATCCTGGCCACCACCGCTGCTGGCTTCACCTACATTGCATTTTTAATGGTCAGTCCAACATCAAGTATTCACTGTGGAGGTGTGAAACATGCTGTGTTCATCATAATGCCTCAGGGAGGGGTTTAGCTGCTTTTGAATTGTTTGCATGTGTTGCGAGACATTAGTAACCGGACTGTGGTGATGTTGCACAAGTTGAGATCTGTGCAAAAGCAGCAGACTTGTTTTTGAAAGTTCTACTCTTATATGTGTGTGTTTCTCTTTTCAGGTTTTAGCACTTTGCCACATTGCACTTGGGCAACAGTTGAATTTGCACTGGCTCCATAAGGTAATGTGCCAAATGTGAGACTGAGCATGTGGATGGGTGGGGAAAATTGGGAGGTGGAAGGGGGTAGGTGACTTTTACATATGTATCTTTCTCTGTGTTGTGTGTGTGTGTGTGTGGGGAGGGGGGGTTTATACACAATCTGTTGGCCTGGTGCCTGCGTGTGTGCTCATTCAATGCTGATCAGCTGAACTCGTCCTGAACTTACCGTTTGGATCGTGTTGTCCCAGGAGGATTGTGAAAGCTCAGTAAACGACCTGCTCTAAAATGCTATCAGCAAACCAAATACATTGACCAAACAGTGTTTAGGGTGTGAAAGGGCCGGGAGCTATTTAGGGTTATTCTGTGGCGTGTGTGTGTGTGTGTGTGTGTTTTTGTGTGCGCGCGCACATGGATGTATCCAAAGTGACAGACGCTCTTGATTTCTCTCCCTCTCCGTCTACACAGATAGGAGTGACTGCTGCTCTGCTCACCACCATTGTTGGGGTGATATCTGTCAATCAAACATGGGGGCAAGAGTGGGATGTCATCCCCATCTCCCTGCAGGTCAGCAGACAGAAACACAGTTAGACATCACTGCAGATGCCAAGTACTAAATTGAGTGTTGTGATAAACAGAGTGGGGGCATGGCTATTATTATATAACAACTTTGACTATTAGTTTGTGGGAACTGGGTAAAATAGCATCTTTTTCTCTCTCTTTATACTTGTTTAAGCTTGGTATCATTCTGATTCATAGAGCCATATACCAGCCACTTCATTACATACACCTGTATAACCTAATGTGGCAGCTATACATTTATTATTGAGCTCATAGTGGGTGGTGTTGTACTGGAGTGCATTAGATTGACAGGTGTTTCTAATATTCTGCTCCTCTCATGTATGTTAATGAGTGGCCAAAATATTAGAAACACCTCTCAACACCACTGCAAACTACAACCTCAATAATAAACATGTAGTTAAATTAATACATCTATCTATCTATAGAGTTGGGAACCGAGACTCTGTTCTAAATTATAACCAAATCCAAAAGTACCAGGCACCTATGAAAAGAAAAAATAATTTCAGTTCTGCTTATCGGTTCTTAACAGGTTCCTAAACACAAAACCCCTTTTATTATTGCAAAAAAAGGGCGACATATCTGCAAGGAGGTTGTTATCTGCCAGGACCTGTCTGCATGACTATGTAACGCATCAACGCAACAGTGTGTCCATTTGTTTGTTTATTTATTATTTATATATTTTTCTTCTCTTACAAAACAAACCTTGAAGGCATACTTTGTGGATAATTAACAAGCATGTCATGGATTATGTCTTTGATTACATTGCCGTATGGAAAAAAAAAGTGGCGTAATTTTAAACTGCATATACTGTATACTGTGGTCACAAGACACTCCTACTAACAGTTAACAGCTAAACGATACTCGAGGAGTTGTGAGAAGCTTATAATTAGTGTGTCCCTGTGAGATTATTGCACCACCATGAATGTGTGATTGAAGTGGATGCGCCATTCTACTGAAATTGATGCCATGAAAATCGAATGCCTCTACAAATTATAGCTATTATCTCTGAGCCACTGTACCATTGTCTTAACCCCAGATAATGTCTGTAATTCCATGCCTCTGTCTTTATCTTTGTTTCTCTTCTCTTTTGCTCAATGTCATCTCTCTCAAATCCTCGCTTTCCCTTACCTTTTTTCTCCTTTGTCTCCATTTCTCTATATCCGCTTTCTTTCTTGGTGTCCTACCTACATCCTCTCCACTCTGCCTCACACCTCTGTCCAGGCCACAGGTCCGTTCCTGCACATAGGGGCTCTTGTTGCGGTCACAGCGCTGTCTTGGATTGTGGCTGGACAGGTCGCCCGCGCAGAAAAAACAAGTACGCTTACTTACTGCAACACAGAATACAAGTTACTCTTACCTGCCGTACCCGACTGCCACACACACACATACCCACACAGGAAGAGTGGTGAATGATTAACACTATGTAGACAGAGGCCAGGACCTCCACCCAGGGTGTCGGAGATAACGAACATTCCTACGGGCTCATGTGATGTTTTCCAGCCAGGACACCTTGTAGCATTTTCTCCTCCGAGTACAGGAGGATTAGCAGCTCTCTTAGTGTGTATTCTTACTCTCACTGGTGTCTGTAGAATACAATTGAAAGTCTGTGTCTTGTCTTCTGAATAAATTATAGCCAAATAGTAATATTGATTATATAAAGTCATGTAAATCTTCAGCAGCAACACTCTTAGAGGATTTTACCTCCAGCCCTTTTTTATGACTAGTACTTTGTACTCTGGAGACATTTAAACCTAAAAGAAGTCCATAACTACATTTTAGGTTCTGCTTTTGCAGAGCCTTGATGGATAGGTCTAGGCCATATTCCCCCACTTAAGCATCTCTGCTGTAATGCAAAGTGGAGTCTAAATACCAAAGAGGATGGGATGGTGTGTGTGTGCATGTCTGTGTGCATGTGCATGTGCGTGTGTGTGCGTGTGCATGTGTGCGTGTGCGTGTGTGTGCGTGTGTGTGTGTGTGTGTGTGTGTGTGTGTGTGCGTGCGCGTGTGGATGAAGGCTGTGAGTCTCCCATGTGTAACAAGAGTTGACTACTCAACCCCACCCCAGAGCTGACCTTGAAACAAATACATTCCCCTGTGTGTGTGTGTAGGTGTGTAGGTGTGTCTGTGTGTGTCTGTGTGTGTCTGTGTGTGTGTGTGTGTGTGTGTGTGTGTGTGTGTGTGTGTCCACACTCGCAGCCTTCATCGCTCATTCACACTGAGGTGGATGCAGGGGAAAGTGTATCTCCTTGGCCTCTGATGTCAGTGTTGTTGGCCGCTGTGTGTAGCTATGAACAGTACTGAACATTACCTACATTCACGAGTCACAACGACTACTTACATCACACATCTTTTTAGAAACTAAGACTCTCAGATCGCCCAAAATGTTCTTTTTGGTTCAAATCAAAACACAAAATATTTAAAACCATTTCAACCATGTCAGTGCTGTGTTAGTTAATTATTGTCCAAGCGTAGGATGTTTCCTAAAAGAGACAAACTCATGAACTGCATGAGTCACTGGTCATGCTAACGATGTTATTACTGCGAAAATGAATTTCACCATGACGGCAATTATTTGCCAAAAATATATCCTGTTTTAATATGTATGAAAATTAAAGCCCCTAGAAGGAGTTTTTAACTGGTTATAAAACGGTCTCACTGAAGTACGGATGCCTCTGTATGACCGACATAAGCAAACAAGACCATCAGCAAGAAGATTAGCTATTTTTATCTAGTTATTCTATATGCCCATACATGCCTGTCACCCGGTCCGATTCAGACAGAAATTGGAGTCGGAGCTCCGGGAGGGGGAAAGCCCCGCGCCCGGCAGCAGTGGCGCCTCCTCTGGCCACAAGCTTCACTTTGCCTCACTGCTCCGCCGGTCCCCGCTGATAACGGTCCCCAAGGCAGTCTGCGGCTGCAGGTCCTGGAGCTCACCGACACCATGCTGCTGGAGGCCCAGGCCCTACTGCTGGGCCCACTGGAGGGAAGTGAGAACCAGAACCAGGACTGAGCGGGGCAGACAGTCAGACCTTGCTGCAGTGAAATGGTTTTCTAAAGGGAGTCTGGCAGCTGCAGGACTGGAAGAGTGACTCTGAACATTTCTGTTTGTGTTCTGGAGGGAACCTGTTGTTTCAGTTTGACTGATTCTGACTTTAAACTTCACTTTGAACCAGAAACTCTTCAGAAATGTGAAGTATTTACGACAGAAGGCGGTGGTGCTCATGGAAACACGATGACCTTTGTCCACAGGGGCTGCCAAAATCAACACAAAACGAAACTTCCTTGTAGGGTCTTTAAATAGAGAGTTGGTAAGCAGTACTTTTGATTTGTTAGTGAGATTTAGAGGAGCTGGTAGGCTGATTTTGGTCTTGGGACAAAGCTAGGCTAACTGTTTCCCTCGCTTACAGTCTTTATGCTAAGCTAAACTAACTGGCTGCTGGCTGTATTTTTACCATACAGACAAGAGGGTAATATCAATCTTCTGATCTAGGTCAGCGAATAAGTGTCTTTCCCAAACTTTTAAACTACTCCTTCAAACTAACAGCAGCACCTATATTACCGTCTGTCTTCTCCCAGTGTTCCAGGTGGTGGTCGTGCTGCTGTATCTTAGTGTTTTACTGGGACTCTACGTGGTGCCCCTGTACATCAGCTCCCCCTGCATCATGGACCCCGCCACCCTCAAACAACGCCCTGATGTCATTGGCCACCAGGGAGCTCCCATGGTGAGTCAGCTGACCTCTATCATCCAATCCGAATGCGGTAATATGAAACAGGTCTTTAAACAAATTGTATTACATATGCTTTCACACTGCCACACACTTTTCGCTACCTGATATTGGCTTCTGAGGGCCGAACCCCTAACATCAGCAATGTTGATGACACTCAGCATGTGAAGCCTTTAATCCAAAATGTCAAAAACCACTTGATCTTGATTCGGAGAAGGGGGAGGAAAAACTGTGCGCCCCTTAGAGATATTTGTTCCCCTCGCTTTTCATTCATTTTTCTTCCGCTGCACTTCCCAGGGCTATTCTAGTCTATTAATGACCTTGTGGTCGTGCAACTGAAAATAGTCCACAAACATAACCCAGTGGGAGCGTGGAGCATTGCCTTCTGATATATGACAGGGATATATTTTCTGCAGGATTTTGTGTAGTTCTGCCTGGCAAAGACAAAGACTGCAGCTTGTTGCGAAAGCTAATCGATAAGAAGTTGTGTATGATCAGATTCACGGCTGTCTCTTCAGCTGTTTCCTGTTGCACCGTATCTCCCAGAGATCTGATTTTGGACTCCACTACAGTGTTAAAAAGCCTGTTAGAGCCCGTTGGTTAAGTATGCATCAGAAGACCATGTTCAAATCTGATTTATGCACACCAAAGCACATTTTTGCTTTGAGTTATGCGCTTGGATTAATGCTACCACTACTTGAAGAAGGGTGGATTCATAACAGTTACTCACACGATCCAAAACACACCCTGCTTTTTGTGGAATTTGTGATCGATCCTCACAGTGGAATCTAAAATTAGAAGTGGCTCTGCGAGGCTGTGAGAAACTCTGTCACATGACTGTTTCCCAGAAGGACTCTGTATTGATTTCAGCATCATTCATATCCTATGTGTTTCCCAGTCATCAGCTTTCCTCACGAGGTCTCATAGGAAGATGCTTTTCTAGTAAGTGATGTTCAACCTACTGACGTGGTGTTGGTCATAACCTTGACCCGAAGAGCTGAAGAGCAACGCTGCTGTATTTCATTTCACAACATTCTTCTGTGTTCAGAGGAAGGAGTCTATTTTTAACATACATCAGCGATACACCACATTGTTTTTGACTTTGTAACATCATAACACTTACTTGATAGATGAACATAAATTATTATTATTATTAATTAACATTATACGTCATTGTTTTCCTCGACAGTAGAAAGGCTTCTACAGTGGTAAAGTTATTAGGTCATTGTTACAGAACTACATGTTTTGTGTGTGCGTGTGTGCGTGTGTGTGTGTGTGTGTGTGTGTTTCCAGCTTGCTCCAGAGAACACACTGTGGTCCTTTCAGCGAGCTCTGCAGATGAACGTCACTGGGTTGGAGGCTGACGTGTCTATCAGGTACACACGCACACGCACACGATCAATACAGCGGAGTGACAAAGCCAAACAAACGAAGGCTTGTTTAGTCCGTCTAGATTCTGCCTCTCTGTTTGGTTTCCTTTCATAAATTATGAAAACATTGGTTTACCCAGAACATCTCAAAGGGTAGTTTGTGGTTTTTATGAAGTGGGGTTGTATGAAGTACTTATCCATATTAGTCAGTGTATTACCTACAGTAGATGGCGGTCGGCATGCCCCCACTTTGGTGACTCTGAACTAACCCTTTAAAACACCAAAGTCACACATTAACACAAAAAACAAACCAAGGTAGACCAGCAACTCCCGTATTCTGCAAGGTAAAATTACTGTTTTTGTCAAAGGAGTCCGGTGGCTTTGAAGAGAGCGATTTCACAATTTCAGTTCCCTCGTCGTGAAGGGCTGTTTTAAATATAGTGTACACTTAAACAAATACAGATGTTTTTAGGTGTCTAAAATATGTTTTGCTGTGTGGCCTCGTCTACAGCAGTACATTGCTGAGCTTCCGTGCTGGGACTCCTGTCCGTTTGTACAAACTGGTGGCGTGCAGACCGCCATCTACTGTAGGTAATACACTGATTCTGGATAAGTACCTCATACAACCCTGCTTTAAAAGATCTAACCTAACCCACTAGTCACTGTCTTAAGAGAGTGTGTTACCTATGGCAAACACATATGAAAATCATTTCATTTGGTATGGTTGTAGCAAGAAAACTTATTTTACTTATGTGGAAGACCAACAGATGAAATGTGGATAAGAGAGTTGATGAATGTGTTGCACTTAGAAAGGCTGAGGTTCTCTAATAAGAACCAGACTAAAATATTATGAAGATAATCGTGACTGAGTTGCTTAAATGAAATGATGTACTGAGTACAATACTGATGTATTGTATTGCAAATCCTAAAATAAAGGTTAAAAAAAAGCCAACATTATGTTGCTTATTACCAATTAAAATGTAGTAATGTAGTAACATTTATGTAGTCTTAATAGATTATTGTCATCAGAGAGAAATGGGTGAAGCAGTAATATTCTTTCAACATAAAAAAACAAGTAAATAACAATATAAACACATACTTGGGATACTATACGACAGTCTCAGGACTGTAGCAGTGAACAGTCTATCAGCAGGCATGACATCACCAACATAATGGGAGATGACAGAGAGAAACACTTGGAGGAGGAAGAAGAGAAGAAGCGGGGGGGTGGGTACTGTAGGGCCATGGTGCATGATGAATAGTGGGTGTACATGTCTACTCATGCATGTGCAGTGATGGAGGATGAGTGATTGTGCAGAGGTGGGGGGGTGTTGTTTACTGGTGCAGGGTGTGTGTTTGTGGGGCGGTGTAGTGTAGTTATTTTGAATTACTCTTGCATCTTAATTAGCTGCAGACTCTGTTCCTGTATGAGCAACCGTGTATATCTGCGTGTGCATGTGTGTCATTGTGTTCCTTGTACAGTCCTAAGAGAGGTGGTGTGTGATTGGTACAGGCTGCTGACAGGTGAGCTCCTGACTGTGCTGAGTAATTAGACTTGATGACAGCCAGAGCGACAGTGAGACTCCACTCCTGCAAGAGATCAGACACACGCACGCACACACACACACACACACACACACAGATACAGTATAACAACATATTATTCATGCACTACTTATTTCAGTTTTCATCAGTTTATTTCGTCATTCATCATTTCAGGATTTTTACTGAGCAACTTTGTAAAAATATATTATTTTACTCCAGATAAATGTATTTTAGGAGTTATCAGTTCACACACACACACACACACACACACACACACACACACACACACACACACACACACACACACACACTCATATTCACACTGGAAAGGCATCATTTTGTCAACGAAGAATTTGAATAGCAAATATTGAGAAATGGGAGGGCTTTGTCCTGGAAAACAAAAAATAGATGTCATTTGGTATTCAAATATTGAGCAGCAGCATTTATAAAAACAACAATTAACAAAACAAAACATCTTTGTTCTTGTTTGACATGATTTCAAGAGTTTACCCTCTAACCAACTCATGTTTCTTCTGCTCTTATCTATGTAATTATGGAAGCTTTACTAAAATTGAGCTACAGAGAAAGTTACCTTTGGGGATCCTTTTGAGTGTAAACCGTTGCTCTGTTTGAATTATTATAAAAAATGTGAGTGACAGAAGCTGAGCGATCACATTTATTTGATGTCAGTGGGGTTATAGAAAATTATACAGATGAACACTGCTGCCGAACCATGAACACACACATCTGTACTCAGCGCCACCACCTTCTGGCCAATCAGCATCAAGGATTATCTGTAACCACTGTATAACACTGAATATTATAAACAACCTGACTCTGCTCCCCCCTCTTACCGTTAGTGTGGACGGAGTGCCTTTCCTGATGCACGACCGCACCCTGCGGAGGACCACAGACGTAGAGAAGGTTTTCCCAGACAGACAAATGGAAGACGCCTCATTCTTCAACTGGACAGATCTGCAGCAACTCAACGCAGGACAGTGGTTCCTCAAGGTAGTTCTCGGCTGCTGGTGAAGCCATTTTCAGCCTTTCTTTGACAGCGTGATGTGTGATAAAGGTCACGAGTACTCTGCTCCTCTGGTTTCATCTGAATACTGAGATCCATTCATGCTTTAGAGATGCAGAGTGGATGAGGGTCAACTGGTGCTTCAAAATAATTGTTTCGACGTGCTTGAAGTTCGAGTGGGCCAAACACGATGAAAGCACACTGACAGAGAAGCCATGAGAATTGTGTTGAAATGCTGCCTGTTCTCCGGTACCCAATTATTCTTTACAAGAAATGGAGAAATGACCTACTCCATTGTTATATTCTTGTTTAGCCATTACCTGCAGATTGTGAGATTGTAAATGCATTTATCTTCACATTCTGTTACGAAAGCCCTATTCGCACGGGGCTAGTATTACCAGGGGAATTCATGATTTATAAGTTACCCCCCCTCGTCTGTGTTTCATGCAAAGTCTGTGTTTTGTTATGACATTATCCTCCGGATATGATGTATTAATAGGCTACCACATAGTAACTGTTGAGCCTGTTGAAAGATAGAAAATATTCTTTACCGCATGCTGCCTTGCATGTCATCCATCTCATTGTCTTTTGAGATTTTGCCCTTCTGATGGATTTGAGCTTTCTCTTTCTGCATATGGGTCTCCATGCTGTGTAGTGAGATTAGCCTCTTGAATTTGCACCCAAAATGCTGTCCAAACTTTCATTTATAATTGCCAACACAGCCTCCTTAATTCTCGACCGAAAAGGAGGAAGAAAAAAGGTGCGGAGAAAACAAAAAACCCTGCAAAAAAGACAATTCGACCTCAAATCATGAGATGCTGATTCGCACATGACCTCTGTGTGTGCTGAAATATGCAAGCTAATTTGTGGTGAAATTGTTACTTGATAAATTATGGACATGGCAGATTTGCACAGGATTAAAATCACAGACAACTTGCGCAATGATTACAAATTACTAGAGGTCCCCAGGTAATACTAGTCCTGTGTGAATAGGGCTTTAGGAAGAGAATCTATAAACATTTGGGGCAAGATGCAGTGATGTAGATACATTGCTTTCCGTGCTACTTTGCTGTGTTCCACTTTAATCCTTCTGCACAACCCTCCAGTCAAACATTTGTTCTCTATCTACTCGTTTCTCTAATCTACAGATTAGTGTTTCTTCTCATCTGTGAATTTCTAAATGTTCACACTCACTGTTTAGTTTTGTTTCAAAAAGAAGTTTTAAACTCTTATGTTTGTTAAATGTTTTCTTCTGAAGCTTGTATTTTAATGAGATCAGACTGCTGTGCAAAGACACTTGGCTGTGATGCCTCTGCGATGTCAGTATTTGTTTGAATCTGCATTTCATGTCTGCACTGCATGTGAGCACATTGTAGCTGGAGATTGCATTGAAAGAAAAGCCTTACTGCTTCTGTGCGTAACAATGACATTCACTATCATAGTCCTGTCCTGAATAATCCTGTCCTGATTGTGTAATAAAAGTGTCATTAAAATGACAAAGTTAAAGTGTATATTAAAGTGATGAGAAGCACATAGACTTAAATAAGAATCTTCTTCTTCTGTGTGCTGTGACAAGCAGCAGTGAAGCGAGAAAGGATGTGAAGGAAATAAGGACAAATATTCCACTATTTTTTATTTCCTGTAGGCATTGTCCAAACGCTCTACATGAAATGGATGGATGCTTTTATTCAAAGTAACTATTAGGGTTATGAATGCATGTGTATTTCATTTCATTTATGTATTTATAAAGACAACGCACATTAATCAACATTACTGTAAATGTGCCAGTGTTTTGAAACCAGAGTAACAGGAAACATTAGTACAGTAATACATCGACAATATCCACTATTCATTACATGCAGCCAAGCAAGTAAGCAACACAAAACAACAAAACAGCCAAGTAATACTGATCATATATATGCATGCAGACATGAAGAGCAGCAATAAAAAGTAAAAAATAAATTCTACAGGTTTCCGAAAACACAATTGCATTTCTAGCAGCAGAATTGTAATTGTATTTTAAATCATAAAACCAGTGGCATAACACTCCTGTTGAACACGACTGTGGTCTTCATCCTCGTGCCGTTCTGTCCCTGTGTTTCAGGATGACCCTTTCTGGACGGTGCACTCCCTCTCCCCACGTGAGAAGGATCTGATTGCCAACCAGAGTGTGTGCAGCCTGGAGCAGCTTCTGAAGCTGGCTTCCTATCACAACAGCACGGTGGTTTTCCGGCTGAGGAGACCTCCCCCGGAGCATCCCTGCTACCACAGCTGGGTCAATGATACACTGCAGGCTGTGCAGCAATCTGGGGTTCCTCAGAGCCTGGTACGTATGTAGCAAAGAAATACTTGAATTATATTGCAATTTCACTCTGTGGGGCAGTGAGTGTTCCCTATTTATATTCATGTGCATTCAGACCCTGCCTCTTCATTAATCAGGATTCTTACAAAGCCATACAATTTTAACCGTTATGTTTTCAAGGTTAGGAATATGCTTGAATTTCAATATACATCTTGAAAAATGCTTGAATTTCAACATAATCCAGTGTTTCATCTCCACAATCACTCATGCAAATCAAAAACCTTCTCACACCAGATGCTGTGTGGACCCAAACCCTACATGAGAAAGTAAAAGAACTGAATGAGTTGCCATGAGCACTAAACTTTTCTAATGTAAATATGTAGATATTTTCTAAGGTAAATATTCTTCCAGGATAATCTGATCATTTTGTTCATTTTATCTTTTTTGTTGTTTGAACAGATACAGATATAGCTGTACTCGCTGTTCTATGTAAACATGTAAATTATTACATTATTTAAACGTTGTCTGTTCTTTGACACCATTATAAATTCAAAAAAGTTATTTTCTTGTGTTTACCCATCATTCATAGCTAGATAAGTCCTCTGTTGATCCCTTAGGGCCTGTGTTCTTATAGCGTCATTTTCCCAGCGTCTCATCAAAAAAGCGCTGGCTGCGTGTAGGTTTTGTCGCTATGACAACATTAACATTAGCTAGCTAGTCAGTGTCCGGCCGATCTGCTCTCACAAATGGGCTTTTCTGCCTTTGTTGTGGTAGTTTCCTGAAAATCTGCACTGGTGGCGACACACTACCTTCAAAAGTTCAGAGATTTTTAACTTGAAGCGCTGCACAAAAAAGGCTGATCGCTCTGAAAAAAGATGCTGGGTCCAGTGCTTTTTCTCTAGGCAGCTGCATACACTCTCTCCTTATTGGGATAAATTGAAAAAAGACACTGATGCTCGAAAAAAATATATCTAAATAAAAATATGGACGCAGGTGCACTCTGGAAATTAGCAAGCATTAAATAATCATGATCAAAACATACAATCAAAGTTAATATAAAAAGCTGGTAAATTAAACACAGTGTCTATATATTGTACATTGATTGCTGTGGGTATAAAGGAATTCTGTGTACTACTACAATTGCATTATAGTAACAATTTAGATGTCATGGTAAAGGCTTTGAGAGTCTGGAAATCTTTGGTTTACATGATTTGAAAAGTGTTTGAATTTTACGCTTAAAAAGCGATATGGACTCAGTTTCATTGAGACAAGTGTAACTGTAGTTGTGTGTATGTTGTGCTGCATGTAGGTGATGTGGACTCCAGATGAACACAGAGCTCAGGTGAGACAGCTGGCACCCGGTCTGATCCAGACCTCAATGGAGAAACGGACTCCTCAAAGTCTCCATCAGTACGGCATCAGCAGGCTGCTGCTCAGATACAACCAGGCCAGCACACGGGAAATCAGGTAGGAACACACACACACACACACACACACACACACCTACCTGATACTGTTATCAGGTTGGCACCTTAACACACAGATTTATATTTAAAGACGTGCCTGAATGTGTGCGATTGCTTTCAGAAACTTCTCCCAGAGCAACATCAACCTCACGCTCTACACCATCAACGAGCCGTGGCTGTACTCGGTGCTCTGGTGCAGCGGGGTGTCTTCAGTCTCCTCCGAGGCCTCGCATATCCTCAAAAAGGTGCCTTACCCCATCTGGCTCATGGTAAGGACCCATGACACACTGTATAGCTTTTTCTTCTTCTTTGCATGAAACTTCTCAGGTACCCGTAGATATAAATACGTCGATAACGCATTCGGCTTGTGAGATGTGTCTGCTGCCGCCAAGTGAATGTCCTGATGCTATTTTTAATTCAAGGAATTAAGATGCTGAAAATTACGTTTGTCAATCAGCTGTGTATCTGTATGTTATTCAAGCAGCAGCAGTGCCGGGGCTGAACTGCAGTTCATCAAATGTCCACTTGAGGCTCCTAAAGAGTCAACCCCCATAGACCACAATGTTTACAGCCTGGTACAAAAGATGGTTTTGGTCTCTATAGTTAATTTCCCCCGTTCATGATAACTGTACGAGGGGTGGATTTTTGCATAACTCACCCGTTTAAATTATATTCAGGCTGAAAGCTGCTTGCTGTTACTATCTACACAAGATAAGGTATTTTGGTTTGAAAACCCACATTTTTAATTTAACCAAATACCTTGTATCATAAATACATGTCTGGTATTTGTAGCAAACTGAGCCGCTTGAAAATCAGTAGAAAATTCTGCGAGAAATGATGATTTTAATTGTGGATAGTCCTCCTGCCTTGATAGACAGACATGCATTGGGAGCTGCGTCTCACACTGTCCCAAGATGGCGGCTGCGTTGTATTGCTCCAATGAACCGCAACGGCCAATGCGGTATCTACATAAGGGATAAAAGAGAACAAGCAGTATTGAAAATACGACCCTGTCAGTGTGACGCAGGATCGGAGGATGGTATATCAAATGTGAGAAATCATTGGTGAAATACGGGTCTTTCTTCGTCCTTTTTGGCTGCTCAAAGCACCCGTAACCATAACACCACGAATACACGAGCATCAAAATCCAAGCGGCGGCTGGCTTCATCGGGTTTTCGCAAATGATGGCTCATTTGACCACAGCTAAATACCCTGCGATCTCCAGATAAATTATTGTTGTCTTGAGAAATCGCCCTTTTTGTTTTCACGAGAATCGACATAAATGAACCCGTTGTCACCAGAAAATGAGCTTTGTTATCTTGAGATAACGGCATGAAAAAAATTATTGCAAGAACGGCCGTTCTCGTCTTCCGTAGATAAAGTTGGACTTTGTGTGGCTTTCTTTTTTCCCTTTTCTGTTCGATAGTTTCTCTTATGTGCCCATTCTACCCGTCAGCCTGGAAAAGATCTGATTGTTAACAGGTTTTTAAAAACACAAGCTTTCATAAAGTGGCTCTAGGTTGAATCGATGTAGATGGTATTATATGTCTCCTCTCCTCTGCACGACTAAACTAGATTTTAACAACAACAAGGGAGCCTCGCTTTCAACTGAACTCATCAAGTCTGTGTATTCCCTGCACTGGTGCATGCTATCCTT
>JAOVVB010274970.1:0-17802 GCA_028570985.1 Heterobranchus longifilis | reverse complement strand
CTGTACTTCACAGAGAACAATCGGCAATTCTGGATGTTCTTCAATCAAGCTGAATGCATTGTACTGTACTCCACTGTACTGAGGTGGTGCTTGTTACTATCACAGTTTGGTTTAACCATACTCGGGCTTCCTCTATTTGCGTGTTTACATTACTGGGTTTGTCATTTTTAGGGCTGTCCCAAACCAGCTAATGTGGAAAAGCAGCGAACAATAAAACCTCCAGACAGACGAGTCTGCACGTTCGTTCTCCTGCGCCGCTCATTGTTAGTGCAACGGCAAAGAACAGACAGTATAAATTCAAGTTCTGTCCTGCACAGCCACACAGGTGTTTTCACTTATTCTGCCTGATTAGACCTCCGCTCAGGTGGAAGTTGGACAGAGCTATACTGAAATGTACGAGGTCACCAAACCTCATGAACCTCAGACAATGATAAGGGTGTAACCTCTCCCACCCTCATGGTGCAGTCAGACAAAAAAAATACGGCTGGCGAAATGTACTGAAATAGGGTGTGTTTAATCAATTACTTAATAAAAGAATAACACCATAATAAAACCATCTGTTTTAAAGTTACTGTTACTGTTTTTAAGTAAGCAATATAAATAAAAAGCTAGCAAACAAGCAAGGCATATCCATGCTAACTTTCTGGTCCTTGTAATTTGTCTGACAACAACAACTGTTACTTGTATCAGCTGATGCATGAAATGTAAACACACCACATCCTTTAGCAGGGAGAGACCGACCAGACAGAGTGTTTGTAAAAGCCTTCATAAACGGATCTAATAAAACCCTATTTTGTTATATTACCATTAGGGATACATATAAAGTGAAAATATAGAAAATTATCATTATTATTATTATCATCATCAGTCTCTACACTACACAATACATTATGTCTATTTGAAAAGAATACAAAATCTCAAATTTGGCATATTTTTGTACATTTATATTTCCTTACCAAGCTGCCACACATGGTCAGGATGATAATACTGTCATTATAAATTGCACAGCACTGTGTAATGCAGTGGACGTTAAAAGGCTGCACAGATACTCACACTTTGAGTCTGGTGAAGTTTCCTCCAGGAGAGTAAAGGTAACAGGATGGAAACTCAGTCACTCCCAGTTTGGTTACCAGACCTTCCTCAGTGCTCAGGACTCTCCGCACCGCCACGTTCTCAAACTGTAACAAGTCCAGGGTTACCTGAAGAACACAGTACACACAGAGTTAAAAAAGAAGAACATATTAATTCAACATATTAACTTAGCAGATGTCATGTATGTCTGTAATGTCCAGTCATTTCCAGTCAAACATTACAACAGCTTATTTCTCTTTCTGCTGCCCGAACAATAAATAATATTCAAGAGGAGAAAGAAACACACATCTCAGGTTGCTGGAAACATGAGGCGTTACCTCTCGGCCGATGTAGGATTTAGTGTCCTCGAAGATCAGAGCCAGGTGTTGAACGTTGTTGGTCTCAAAGAAGCTGTCGATCTCCGCTTGGCTGGAGAGACAGAAGAGCAGACAAAACACGTAAAACTGAGTTACGCAAAGAAACGCCAGACATCACCAATAAATCTTAAAGATCTATTGATCCAGCAGAGATCCAAAGGAAAAAATAAATGAGTGCAGGATTTTATGGACCTATTTTATCTTGAAAGAAAAAAAGGGGCAATCTAAAATTAAATTGAGAAGACTGTATTTCATTTGGATAGGTGTTTTACTGATTTTTGAGATTATTTTATACCTGAAGAGGACCCACACCCACAATCATAAACATTAAAACGACTGATAACTGGTTAAGTATGTTATTTCCACTTGAAAATGATTGAGAAAGGTTGTGAAGCAAGAAAGCAGTTCAAATCCACGTATTTTCTTTAGAAAAGAGGAAAAACAGGAAGAAAAAGAAACCACACTACTTTCTGTTTAAATCTAAAAAGAGAAATAAACTTGACTTCCTGCTTCCTTTTCCTGCACCACCATAGTAACAGACTGTCACACATGCATGGCAGTGTGTGAGCAGTGCAGGGTTGCCGAGTAATGAAGACCCATAGACATTAAATTAATTTCTATGTGAAGAGCTAATGAAGACTCTTCTTCTCAGTGGAAACAGATTGATCCCTCATTCTGTCACTAAAAATAACTGCAGCAGCTAATGATGAGATCAGATGAAATGATGCAACATGATGGGAATGTGTTTCTACAGCAACAAGAGCACAAGACTGCAACAGAGGACAGAAGAAATACTGTAGCTAAACATGGAACTATAATTCACAAAACGGTGGGACTATATGAATGTGAGGAAACAGCAGTTCAGCACACGTTCAATAAAAGTGTGATAGGCAGGTGTGGGAAAGTATATGGACCTACTCACATTTATTTTTACTGTGCATGTAACTACAGGTTTAAAAAGTATTATTATTCACAACTTCCTCAAAGACGACACAACTGCAAAAACATTTCTAGCGTATTGTAAAATATAGTTATACATATTTTATAAATAAAAATAAACCATAAGTGCACTGTGCGTGCGTGCACGTGTGCGTGCGTGCATGTGCGTGTGCGTGCGTGCATGTGCATGTGCGTGTTTACCTGGTGGGCTCCAGTGGGGGGCAGGCGGGGGGCCAGGGCTCTTTATGGTTTTCCAGTTTGTCTATGATCCTGTGACGGAGCACCCGAACATCATGAGTGGAAGCTGGAGGTCAAAGAGCATCAAGAGAAGATTATACACTGCTGTTGATTATCATTCAACAATGATTACCTGTGCATACACTCACTGGCAACTGTATTATTAGGTAAACCTGTTCAACTGCTTGTTAACGCAAATATCTAATTATGTAGCAGCAACTCCGTGCATTTAGGCGTGTAGACAAGTTCAAACCAGCATCAAAATGAGGAGGGAATGTGATTTAAGTCAGTGGTTCACAACCTTTTTTCTTAAGGGACCCCTTTTCTATTATTGACTGAACTGAGAACCCCTGACTAAGTGACATCTTTTATGTATATTTCATATTATATTCAATGCATAACGGTCAGAGTACAGAACAACTGATAAACTGTACAATTAACCCAAATAGTGAATGCAATAACTGCAGGAAGTTTGTGTCAAATTAGCAATTTGGATGAATTTTGAGCAGAATATTGCATCAGAGATTAGTTTTCCTGTTATTTTTAAGAACTTTTAATACAATTCTCTCTATTATGTTGATACCATACCCTTATCCTTTGGTGCTTTTGGTGTTTTTACATGATTCTTTGTGGAGAAACTCAGTTTTACAGATCTGTCGATTAAATCATCTAATCGATTAATCGACAAAATCATATAACTGTTAGTCGACTAAGAATTTCTTTAGTCGAGGACAGCCCTACAGGAAACTGAGGCTACAATTGACACTGGCTCTCCAAAATCAGACAATAGAAGATTGGACAAACGCCGGCTGGTCTGATGAGTCTTGACTTCTGCTGCGACATTCAAAAGGGGGTCCAACTTGGTACTAGCAAGGTGTACCTAATAAAGTGGCCGGTTGAGTGTACACCAACTGCACGTTCTCTATGAAAGATCCATTTAAGGTGAGAGGTGTTTCTGTGTGTGTAAGGTACCTTTAAAAACCAGTCCTGTAGCATCAGTCTTAGAATAAGCATGGAAGAACTGCAAAGTGAAAGAGAGAGAGAGTTTGGGTTACGTAGGAAGTGGAGAGAAAGAGAGAAGTGAGATCAGATGAGACGGCCCTCACACGGCCATGAGAGAAGCAAAGCGATGTTGGGTAATGTTCGGTGTGTGTGTGTGTGGGTGTGTGTGTGTGGGGGGGCAGCTTTCCCCTCTGCACGCCTTGACCCCCAAATCCTTCCTGGTTAAAATGAGTCGCAGATGTTAAAGCTCCATTGTGTGTTCAAACAGAAGGAGCTCTTTGTTTCATTGGCTCTCGCTCAATGACAGAGAGGAGAGAGTCTGAAACACACACTACTGCTGACTAATCAGATATGCTACGAATACAAATGCAGATGTTTGTAGCTGGAGTGTTTCTGCAGTGCCGATTATGCAAAAGGTAACTGGGAACAGACTGTTGCACCTACAGTATGTAATTCAATCTGTCACGCTCACATCCAGAGCTTCAAAAATGATATACAAGCTGCTCTTACACATCGGTAACACAAAATTACACCGCATTCTAACTAACTACTACTTTCCAGGAGAAAAGTCCCCTGTTGACTGAATAATAACAATAAACAAATGTTTCTTTTTCTTTGTACAATTGACAAAGAAATGCAGAAAACTATTCACCTGCTGAAGAAATGTCAGTGTTTATTTAAAATGGCTTCAGAAATCTAAAAAAATATCAAAATCTGTTTAAGAAACGATCACTAATAACAGACAGGATCGATGGAGTTGGATCACTTAGGGATGAAAAGTTAAACTCTTGAATTGACTCTGGTTTATCAAATGCCTTTGTATAGTACCTGCAAGTAAGTCTTTTGTTTCCACACATGCGTATGCACATTAAACACTGATGCTAATCAAAATCAAACATAACGTATCAGTGTTGAAAAAAAGGGACCTCCCAGACATGTTTGAGGAAAACTGTGAACATTCCTTTTTTATGGTCTCTTCGGAAAATGTATTGGAGTAGCAAAGGACTAGAAATGGTGTGTTTCTGCATGTAGTTTCTCTTGAAAGAAGGGAGAACATGGCAGAGTATGTTGGCCTGTGTAAACAGTTTATATTCTGGATAATACCTTTAGAGTGGGATACGCTCTAATGCTGAAGCCAGTGCAGACCTTCCTGTTCTCCTCTGCAGCACAGTCGATAGCTGCCAGGTCCACAGCTGGCTTCCACTCTGAAGAAAAGACATCAAATAGAGCCACAGTAAATATTTAGTGTACTGTGTCTACTGCACCCTGTACAGTCTGCTGACACTGGGTGGTGTCTTGTGTTGTCCTTGTGCCATGCAGTGTGCCAATATGCACTTCAGTATAAATACACAAGAAGTCCATATTGTCCAGAAAATACCTTACTTCCCTCTATTCACATTAGGGATGCACGATGATATCAGCACGCCTTCGGTATCGGGGGATAAAGCTTTTTTAAATGAAATATCAGCCTAAAATGAACATGACTGCTGATATGACAGGCCGATAAGATGACACTTATGTGCATGTGAGGCGTCGTGACTAAGCGCTGGGTGCAACAAATGTCTGCAGTGTGGAGGTTTTTGGTGTGTGGAGTATCAGAAAAGGATACAAAAAACGAAATTATCGTTTGAAAATGTCACATAAAATAAATATGGCATGTTTTACATGTTACCTAAATCATTTTCTTATTTTGCCCAGTGTGAATGTGTACATTTTGAAAAGCATTGTATTTTATGTCTGCATCTGCCAGTGCCAGTGGGCTATTACAATAACAGTAGGGATAATATGTTAATTCCACTACAGGACAGACTTGATGTTCTCTGCAATTACATGGGAAGAAATATGCGCATATATCGATATCGGCATCAAAATTAGTTGGAAAATATCGGCAACAATCCAATATCGTGCATCCCTAATTCACATCAATATTTATTTGTGAAAGAAGGCAACATACTCATCACATGTGGCGTCCCTGGTGGGCCCACGCTGACAGTTTCTGATCCAAAATAACTGAACTGAACATTTTACATGTTACCAACAGGTATACTGTAGCTGATCCACAGTGATGCCAGTGATATCATCTGCATGCAATCCTAATTTCTCTTTAATTCTCCTCAAATCAGATGGTTGACCCCCACTAACTCCAAAGCAAAGCATTTGATAGTGGATAAGTTTCCATTGTTGAGTGTGTGTGAGGACTGAAATACCCCATGACTGACTGTATCAGGCCTCCTGCCATCGTCAAACTGTGCCGTCAACTTATCATCCTAATCATATTTATTCTCATGGCTCTGCGAGATTTATTTTGGCTCATGATGAGCTACAGAGACAAAACTCAGTTGGAGGATGTGATGGAGAGCCAGAACAAAAAGACATTCATTAGATCACATGCTCTAATTAACAGATCGAAACAACAGCTTGGTGCTCTCACTGTTTCCATAGAGATGATAGAAAATACAGGGAGATGTAACCAACGCTAGAGATGAATTATAGACTATTAGTCCAAAAAATGTTTAACTGTGAGACTTTTTGCTGGCTTAACATATGAATAAAACAAACTCTGAAACGAGTTTACAAACAATGCAGTGGAATGGGATTATGAATTATTACTAATACTCATCATTAATTGCCATTGTAAACAGCTGCAGCTACGTGGCTTGCAGCAGGTCTGTACTAACCTTTAATATCTCTCGCCAGACTTTTGTAAACCGGAGAAAAGGCGATACAGTGTCCGCACCATGAAGCATAAAACTCCGCAAGTATAGCTGCCGTGGAGTTGATCAAAACCGACTCCACATTTTCCGGACTCAACAGGATGACTTGATCAGAAGGGGTGTACAGTCCAGGCTCCACAGGAGAGGGAAAAAGAAGACAAATACATAACCAAACTGTGGACGTTGCTATCTTTGTGGAATGTATTTGTATTTCTCCGGTAAACCGAGACGTGGCACGGCCGCAGCGCCGCGCCATCTTCCCCCCGTCCGAGCTGCTGCTAACCGTCAGTGTGAACGCACCAAGTTTTCACCTCCGTGTCACAAAACTTGACACAACTTTTTCTCCCTCTCTTTTCCCGGTCAGCAGACTTCATGGGTCCTCCCCCTGAAGAGCTCCTAGTCCTTTAAAAAACACCTCATAACAAAGTAGCACACCCTCAGTCACTCATTTCTCTCGTTAACTTCTCAAATGTTGGAGACGCGCGAGACAAGAAGTCCAGTGTTTTGCCCCTTCACGGCTTTCATACAGGAAATAAATAACCGTTAATGCCTATTAATATTAATTATTTTACATAAAAACTATAACGTGAACGTCTTGACCTTCACAATGAGTTTAATAAATACACAAACAAATAATACATTCCATTTTTTAAAAACAATTTACCATCTTTTTCTGGGGTTTTGTATATATGTTTTCAAAGGCATCGCACAGACTTCCTCAGCGGATGGAGTTATCTCCATGACAACTGATGAGAAACGCCATTTTTTAAAATTTTTAATTGAACACTTTGAACACATCATGCAGACCAATGGGAACAGGTGCACATAAAACAAACAAAAACAGAAAATAAATAAATAAATAAATAAATAAATAAGTAAGAAGTAAATAAAATTAAGGACCTGGGGCCTTTTTGTGAATCATATTCTTCTATTATGCTAAAAAGTCTCACTGCAATTTTATTTTTCATGACTTTAAGGGCTTTTATACAAGAAAGAAACCCCTTATGAAATACACTAAACCTAGGTTTCACTTTCATATACTTGTATTTGTGTATATAAAGCCATGAGATGAGGTTAAAATATCAGGTAAAGGCTAGTAAGTGGATATTGACTTATGATTTTGTTTGTGCGTGTGTGTGTGTGTGTGAAAATAAAGGCTTTTGGTTTCCTCTTACTAGACAATTAGTAAAATCTCAATTATGCTACTTTTGGCCATATAAATTGCAGGTATATTCACTCACAGTAGACCTGTATCATTGAATATTGACAAAGAAGCAATTGTGTTTCTTCACTGATATTCCTGGTAAAATATAAGTCTGTTTTACTACATATGTTTGATGTAAACAAACCATTACCAGCAGTGGTAGTTGATGAGGTGGGTGTAGGGTACACTCTCCTGTATAGGCCTATTCCATTGGCCGTTTGGTTGATAGGTGGGTGAACTGTAAACCGCCAGAAAGAGGTGAGTATACACAGTATACCTTTGTACCCTCTACTACACCACTGGTGAACAGCAACAGAAAACATTAATATCCTTAGTTGATCTCTCAATCACAGCCTTAGCCACGATTTTTTTTAAGTAAAAGTTTCTGTGTATACAAAAATCACAAAATTCAAAAAATGTATTTAACTTATCAATATCTTCTGTAAATGTGATCTCTCTACATTGTTTTAGTCACAAGTCTTAAGATTTTTAGACTAAAAAATATCAGCCATAAAAATCCCAAAATGTGAAATGTGTCATTATAACATTTGGGCAATTGGGATGAGATTCCTTGGCCTGCCGTCAGTGCTGCAATAGTCTCGTACTGCCAGACCACAGCGCTGCAGTAGTGCTGCAACAACACGGTGTGGTAACTGCTGCAAACTGTAAACTAAACCAGAACACATTTCTAGTCAGCATTCCTTTAGAAACAATGAAAGCTTTATTTACAATTTCAAAGTTCATTTAGTTAACAAATATATATATTTGCAAAGTAAACAGTGTTTATCTTACAACAATCGTTCAGGTTACAGTAACAGTGGGTCAGATAGGATAGACAGTATATTTACACCCATAAAAGAATTGTACAAGTCTTCAAGTGCACTTGGCGTACACTCACAACACATTATTATAAATATTCATAAACATTTCAAAAGATGAAATGGGAAATCTAGTCTGACTAGGGTTAACTTGATAATCAAATCTTTTGTGCCTACTTTTTGATTAAGTTATTCAGATCAAACTCTATTAAAAAGGTGACATTGCTCCATCTCCCCGTGAAGAAAATGAAGCAACTCCGCCCTACGCCAAACATCTTCAAGCTTCTTGACGATTTAGTGAATCTACAGACTACAGCAGAAGTCTAAGCCATTTGGTCCATACATATAAAGACCAAGTACTGCATAGTTACAGAAGGGGAACTTCCTCCCACATACAATCAATTCAAGAGGGACAATCCTAGAGGGGTTTGTTTCTAAAGTACTAATCATGTCACCATTACAGTTACATATGCCTACAGACGAGACATACAAGTCATACAGCATGGAGAGGTTGGTGTCAAATGTTTTTGGTCTTTTTCTACATTATATAATTTACAGTTTGAACATTAGCAACTCTTAAAACATTGATGGTAGAAAAAAAAAGACTCAGTTTAAGGTCACTTTAGCTCCAAACAGTCAGAGAAGATTAAGAAGATCTGTCACTCATGCCACAATGAGTTTGTACAGTTTGTTGGATCAAAGCAGCGCTGACAGTGAGGACTAAAATAAGCCCTTGGATACAGTCCTACGTGCGCATCAGCTCTATGACACACTCTGTCTGTGTGTGTGTGTGTGTATGTGGAGTGTCAACAATCTCGTTCCTGATACAGTTTATCAATGAAATGACTCAACTGTGTCTATATGCACAGATGCAGGGGTGACGTGGACAAGAAAGCAGGTAACATTTAGAGTGAGTCAGCGATGCTGTTAGCACAACAAACATTTCCTCGGGCTGAGGCATAGGAAAATGCAAAGGTTTAAAAAAAAACCTCATCAACTATGCTTCAATACAGAAAGATTGATAAGGCAGAAACTGAAGTATTGGCAAACCGGTTAGAAGGAAGAGCGGTCATTTAAGGATCATTTACGAAAACGGTAGTATACAGCAGTTGAAAAGAGACATTCAAAGAAAATAGGTCCAAAGGATGTTGAGACACCAACAAAGTTTGTTATAAATCTACAACTTAAAGAGGCACTTAAACTGAATGTTGAGAGAGACTACCTCTGTTGCCGGGCTACATTCTGACGGCTGGTTTCGACTTGCCGATTGCTGTAAAGCCAAATCTTTCACAGCAGCAGCAAGTGGAGCATACAGTATAACCATGCTGCTACACGACTTGACGTTTTTTTTGGGCAAATGTTCAGCTGGAAACCTTTTACCATGAAGAAACAAGACAACCGCAGGTGTTTTCTGAGGTCATAGAAAGTAAACGGACTGTAGGAAAAGTAAGGCTCAAATCCAGCATTTCTGTTCTGTCCTATGATGTCATTCTAAAAATATCAAGTCAGGCCTACTGCCAGTAGTGTCCCACTTGCATACTACACTCTGTGTTTTGTGTATGAAGTGTGTTAAGGTTGTCAAAAGTATCAATAATTTGATCCTTTTTTTCAATACCACTTGTTTAAAACAATACATATCCACATTCCATGTAGTATCGAGGTTATAAAAAAAAAAGCAGATGTACAATCAGATTTTCAACCCAAAGCTGCACAGATGAAACAACGGAGGAAAATCAAATGTGTTCAGTAGCAGGTGCAGGTTGTTAATTTAAAAAAAAAGAAGAAAACAAAATTATCCTATTTTGTGTACACAGGACTTTTTCTTCTTTTTGCCTTGGTATTGAAAGAGCTTTTAAATATTGTTTTTATTTTATTTTTTAATACTAGTATTGAAGTTTAAAATTCTGGTATCGGGACAACCTTAGTAGTGTTTACACAAAAAAAGACCAAATTCAATTTAAAAAACACCAGCATGGATATTAAAAATACTTGATAATTACTTTCTGAAAAGAATGGACATGTCTGTCCCCCAATACTAACACAAGAACAATGTCGAATTGCTGAAAAGCTTCAGTTCGAGCACAGAAAAAAAGGTAATAAACCGCAAATCATTGGAAAAGGTATTCTCTTCGCTGGTTGTTTGAGATCTTTTCAAACTGTTAACATAAGTACACGGAGCATATGTAGTACGAAAGTGGGACACAGTGATTGTTGTGGCCACAATAAAAGTCATACAGAACACGTTTCAATTAATCATTAACACTACAACGTTTAAATATTAAAACAGTTTTCTCCTCCCCATGTTCTTTTTTCTGGTTTCAATAGCGTTTTTCAAACCTACATAATATATTGCCGTGTTCACATTCACATTTCTGTTTGTGCTTTTTTTTTTACACTTTCATTAGATGTTAAAATCTGTTCTCTCTATATGTTGACAAGATAATTTACAATTCAAAATGTTCCTTACTCCTCTAATCAAACATTTTCACGCAATAAATAATATAATTATGGAGGCAAAATGTTTCATACAATATCTGATCTCAGTGACGCTCCAATACAGCGCAGTCTCTATTGTTTTAGCTCTGCTCCAGCACATTGGATTTAAAATTCAACAATGATTATAAAGTGCCGACTCGCAGCTTTTTTTTTTTGTATATGTAGTACCCCGTTTTGAAGCTAATGCAGCAGGACAATGATGCTAAATATACAGCCAAAGAAAACAACACGTTTTTAACAGTGTTGTCCGCGCTGAAGACCAGACTTCAGGCAAAAAGTCTCGGAAACAAGCGAGAAGTGAAGATGGCTGCAATGTCTGTGGGTCATAGATTTCAGACAGTTTTTTAAATTTAAGGCAGGCTTACAGACCCCTGATCACCCAATATGGATGTAAAAAACCCTCAAATTACAGCTAAAAGTTGAACCTCATAGTCATTGTTTAATTTCAATGCACTGGATTATGAAGCCAACACAATAATGTGTGACTGTCAAATCACGCATGGATTACACTGTATATTCTTTATCTGCTACTCTATTACAATTTTTTGAATCCACATATACATATTTACTTTAAGATTCAATACAAAATATAACCTACTTTTGTTCCAGGTGGAGTTTATATTACAGTCCGCTATGGAACGATCAATTTAGCAGCATTGATGGACTTTAAATGTGAACAAATGGCACAGTCCATCCTATCAAAACATACTACTCATTCTCCAACTGGCATTTACAAAAAAAGGACCAGAGGCGAGAACTGAGACTAGGTGGTTGTGTTCAGGTTTAAGAAGGCTGGATTGCTCAAGAGGCGTTTCGTGTGTAGAACAAATGACATAACCACGACAGTTAGCTGAAGCAAAATTCAGCAAATTATTGTCACAGAAATAAGTAGGAGTTGTTAAGCTGAGAGGTAATGCTGGGACTGAAGGCATCTGAGGGTTGCTGTTGGCACATCAGCTGGTGGAAGAGGTTGGCGGGAGATCACCGAGGTGGGGAAAGACCGGGATTGAGCTAGAGGTTGTAGTTTAAAAGCTGTCAGGAGAGGGCGTTTTCTCGTTTGGCCCTCTTGTCATAGATGAGCGTCAGCACGTTTGCAGTGTCCTTCAGCAAAGCATCGAAGATGCTGTCTGCCAGCTGCATCTTGACAAACAGCTCGTCCTCGTCATAGTTGACCCACTGGGCTTCCTCCTCGTGGAGTTCCTGAACCTGAGAGACACACAGGGTCAACTACTGTCGCACACTGACGAACATCAGATGTTTATAAAGCAGCGATTAAAGTTTCAGGACTGAAAGTCTCAACACACAATATGTCATTTTCTGCTGCTAGCGGTCTCTCAATCAAAACAATAACAAAAGATGCAGTTTGGTGATGTCATGAAGTAGCGTGGGATCATGGGAGTTGTTGTTTTCACCACTGCTGCAGTCAGCTTCTCCCGGTTAGGATTCCTTCAGTGTTCATCGTTCAGGAGGTTTTTACCGTGAGACGAATTATCCACAGAGGTCAATTCAATTACGTTTAATTTATAGTGTCATATCATAACAAAAGTTATCTCAGGACACTTTTCATATAGAGCAGGTCTAGAACACACTCAATGGTTTTCAAAGTCAATGATTTTCAAAGTCAATGATTTTCAAAGGTCTCCTCATCTCCAAAACAAATGGGCTGATAAAAACACGGAATAAAGCACTTTAAAAATCAGTGTTTCTCCGATGTTGGCCGGACAAAGCATGTCCCGGAGGGGCTGCGAGCTGAGCTGCCGCTAACGTTTGCTCAGCTTGTTTCTCTGATAACTTAAGATCCCAGACTTCTGATGACTAAAATCCTTTATCTGGTTAAAATATATAGTTAAAAACAACCAAGATCTAAAAAGTCTTTCTTAAAAATGTTGCGTAAAATGGGATAAAAATTCAATTGATGACAGCTTCTGGCAGACAACCATAATGACAATGATGGGCAACCAAATGTCATAGACACATAGTGTCCTTGAATAAAATTACAGATTTCTCTGGGTTTGAACTTTGTTGGAAACATACACAAAATATAAAACATAGGTCTAGTCATTTTTAGACATTTTAAAGCAGAAATGTTATATATTATACCTTTAAGGGCTGCAATCCTAAATTTAAATGTGTCAACCTTAAAACTTCAAAATAGGAACATTTTATAAAATCGGTGTTGCTGTCTCGAAGAAATAAATAAACTCATTCTGATATCATCCAAAAGAAGAAAAAAAAAAATCAGGTGGCACAAAATAAACAAATACAATTTGTTTGTGTTTAACTTGCAACTTAATTTACAAGCAATACATGGTAATGATCTTTGAACACCTATTGTATATTAGGTGTTCTGTCCTGGTGACAGAAAAGTGTAATCCCTGACATGAAACTGCTGCCCCTTAAAATCATGTAAAAACATTTAATTTTGAGACCTACCAGAATGTGATCGACTCTGTCTCGCTTCTTTTTGCCAAATTTGAGCATCTTCTGCCAGTCAGTCTTCTGGCTGTGATCTTTCGTCAGACCGTACACTTTCAGTACTTCTGCTGAGATGAATTCCTGCAACACAGTGTGACAGAAAGCGTCAGCAGGTGTAAAAGGTATTACATTTGAATATGTAAGGCCGTGAAGGACTTTTTTTACTGAACCCCAAAAAACGTGCAGATAACCGAGGTGAATTAACAAAGCCAAATTGTGAAGTTTATTTACACTTCCATTTAGGGCTGCTCGATTATGGCAAAAATAATAATCCTGATTATTTTGATTGATATTGAAATCCAGATTTTTTAACGATTATTTAACATGGTTATTCACTGGCTTTGACAATATCATGCATTTACTGAACATTAACACTGGTGTTTCTGTTTAACACTGGATGACTTTTAACTTTAAATACAATTGAGCTGAAAAACAAAGAAATAAATGACAACACATATATAAAGAAGTAAATATTAAAACAAAAATAAATAATATATAAAAATAATAAATAAAAATAAATATCACCAACTATATTGCAGTGCACTGCAAGTCTGGTCGACCCTCATAGTCCAAAAATAATGTGCAGCCACAACTAAAGGCCAACAGCAAATGCTCCTGTCTAACCTTTTATGTTTTCACAGGGCAGAAAAATCTTACCCAAGTTTACTTTTTAAAAAATCTGCCTCCTGTAAACTGTTAAAGGTTTTTATCCAGAAACACCAGTGTGTTGACATGCTCTGGCTTCACAGATGAGCGCAGGCAGGTGACAGTATGCATTAATCAACCACCTAAATAAATAAAACCAGAATTTATGCATTATATGAGAGCAACTGTCAAGCAGAGAGACGGCCCGCTGCGCGCAGACAGACAGAGAGAGAGAGAAAAGAGAGAGGGGAATAGAAGGTGAAGGGCAGACGATTGTGCGTAATGTTTCTGTAAGTTATTAATATTACTGGGACCGCTGCATCACTTTGTGACCCACCTGCGGGTCGACTCGCGAGTCAGACTAAGTGTAGTCCCGCCGTGCCGGCTCTGTGACTACCTCCGCTGCTCAACAACTCTGCCCCCCCATTCCATCTCCAAAACTTTCATACAGGAGGCGAGGCGTGATAACGGCGCAACATTCACGGCTTTAACAGGCTTTTTGTAAAACTGGTAGAAGTCTTAAAACAGGCAGAGAGGCGATGTGTCGTGACTCGCTGTTCTCAACTCGCGGAGAGGCCGAGTGCTTGATTTACAACACCAGACAAAACGGGAACAACGCTGGAAGACTTGTCATGCGGCACAAAATCAGTTTATGTCGATTACCTTGTTTTGATAATCGAGGGAAACCAAAATCGTAATTGAAAGGAAAATCCGATTAATCACCCAGCCCTAAATCAGATACAGATCTGATTTTTTGCAATGTGACATCAGTGTGAACAGTCATCAGAATTCATGCGGCTGTTACGTCACTACTCACTGTTGCCAGCCAATACAACCTACGCACTTTAATTCTCTTTTAATTGGTCTCCTCAACTGAGTGCTGCCAGAGTCTTGTGGAGAGGCGCTTTTTGACATCTTGAAATTTGAAATGAAATCAGTTTCAGTGAAGCCATTCACATCTAAGGATGGGTACTGAAACCCGGTGCTAAACGGGCCCCGGGGCAACATTATTAAAGACCATCACTCCGACGTTAACGGTTCCTTTATTGGTACTTTTTAACATCTTGGTGTAGGGCTGCAGCCTCTCCTACAGCTCATCCGTTACATTCGTTACTGTAAGTGCAACAAAACCCCAGAGAGTAAAAAGCCAATATACACACCTGTTCAATAAGCATCAAGGTGTTTTCAGATGGTAAGCGACTATCCGCCTGTATTCCTGTTTGGATCTGCAGACTTTAACTGTGCCCTGCGAGTAAACACCAGGCACTGTTATTGAGCTAAAGTTAGATAAATTAGCACAGTCGTAACTTTATAGTCTAGTTTAAGTTACAGGCTACTTAACATTACCTGATGCATCCAGTCATGTAGAGAGATATCTGAATCTCCTCTGTCCGCAGTCTCTCATCCACCGCCGTCATGTTGTTGTTTACACAAACACAGTGCGCTTGTTAAGCTAATGGTGAATTGTAACAAGCTAAAACAAAAACTGACTGTATTGTTTTAGCTTAGATCAGCACATATCTTAAAATTTGGCAAATTCTTGTGGCCTAAACTTATCTGACTGAGACACCTGCAGTGAAACACATCTGCAGCAGAGACGACAGAGAGGAGGGAGGACAGAGAGGCTCACTGATGTCTATAATCTTTATTCTTTTAAAACTTCACTCAGTATTTTAATATCAAGAATATTTATTTTTATTGCATTTTAGATTTGTTTCCAGTGAGATATTGAGTTTATATAGTGACTTTGCTGTTGCAAACACGACTGTTACCTCTCTAGAAACAACATTTAGGACTAGTTATATAAAATATAAATAAATTAAAATCCTGTTCTGAATTAATTATTTTCTATATAAAAATAGTCTATATTTTTTAAGCAGCAGTTAGAATGAAAAAGAACGGATAAAAGTATAGATAAAGTGCCAAACCGATAAGGAGTATCGATAAGAGTAGTAGTATCGATACATTCTTAACGATACCCATCCCTATTCACATCACAATCCCACCACTCCTCCGACTCTGCATCCACACACACCTCCGTACAGAAGTAACGTTCAGAGATGCATCGATTAATGATTAAGGAGCCCGTAGTGCTCCGTCTAGTCTCGCTCTCCCCGTAGGAAAACAATGGCATGGCCAGCGCAGAGCATTTTTACATATGTAGGCGGCTCAAGGCTTGCAGTGTGAACGTAGGGAGTAAGAAATGAAGCCCATCCTGTATCCAGCAGCTCCCACATTAGTTGCGAGTGCGTACTGAATCGTTGGTGTGTACGGAGGTGGTGTTTCCCCGAGCATCCCCTCCTGTCTGCGGGCACTGTCCCTGATTCAACTCCTGCACACTTGTTTCACACCGGCGCTTTCCCAGCGAGGACAGAGAGCGTTCCTTCAGGTTGTTGTTCGTACTGAGGAACATGAAAGGACCCATGCGGAGAGCAGGACTCACTGCTAATGAGCAAACTGTAGGTGGATGATTATTCCCACATACCTCTGCTGCAGGAGGAGAGAAACTGAGGCACGGAACGATGAATAGCAACAGATCTTTCCATGATTCTAAGATTTGGACGTGTAATTTCGAAGCAACAAAATCGCAGGAAAAACAGGAAATTAACAGGAAAATGTTGAAAGGAGCCAGACTGCTGGGAGCTACAGTTTTTCCTCTTTGTGCAATAAAAGGCAATGACGAAAAGTCTGTGAAGGAAAAAACTTTTGAGGCTTTTGATTGTGATCACTGCTACAGCAGATGCTGCAGGTTGTATTGATCTCTCCTCAGTTAGTACCTGCTGCATGTTTAGCAACATCACATGAGAGAAAAATACACGAGAACTTGTCATAATTAATAGTTTGGAGGGGAGACCTTTCTGCAACAGATTACAGAGAAAAAAACACTTGTAATAAGCATAGGTGTAGTGCTGCTGGAGCACACCGGAACGACGCTCCACCACATTTTTTTTTCTCTAAATGAGGAATCAGAGTATTCACAATTTGCATAATCATATATATTTTTTATGTACATTTTGTCATGTAAGAGAGCCAATAAAAACAATGTTGTCATTGATATTTAGGGAGTTTTGATTGATTCACAGCATCAGCTCATGCATTGAGTAAGAAAACATTCCACCTTAAAAGTTGCTGGTAGCCTTTTAGAGCGAATTAAATATTTTTTTAATTCTCAGTCTGTGGATGTTTTGAATGCGGCTTCATTTGCTCGGCACAAGTAAGTAGGCTAAATGAAATAATTCAAATCACAAACGACATCTGTTCATTCGCCTATAGGCCTATAACTCAATGCAATGCTAATTATATAGCCTACTGTCATATTGCACATATTGCAGTATTGCACATGCACATTAACTGTCAAGTCTGTACGCTCCGAGGTCGGATCTTGCTCTCGTAGGGATCCGATCAGCCAGACCACATGCCAAGGTCGCATTGAGTTTGGATCTCAGTGAGGTGTGGACAGCATGTGGGCACAGTCCGGATATTTTCATTCATTACATTTATCAAACGCAGGTCTCGCTTCATCAGTTCCTCTCCACAGCGAGAGCAAAGGGAACCAGAGCTGGTTCGGCTTTATTTTACTGTTTCATTCTCTTTTCAGCTGTTTAGGAGTCGTGTTCAGTTACAGCTGATGAAAACCAGACATTTCTTGATTTTGCTGCTTCACAGAGGGTGGGGTGGCTCGATGGGCTTCTTTGTTTGGGCCCCCCAGAGTCTAGGAAATTTGTTACGTGCGTCTCCGCAGTGTTTCCCACAGAATTTCAGGAGACTATGGTGGGGGGACCTCGGAATCTAGGAGGGTCCAGGGGCTTCCGGAGAAATTGCAG